>OY757278.1:994462-1061504 GCA_963584085.1 Pyrausta aurata
CAACAACGTCTCGAGAACGGTTGGCGGTGCCTCGGAAAGCTTCGCCAGAAGATAAGACACCTTCACCTAGCGTGGCAGGAGACGCGTCGATCCAGCCGAAGATATCGCCGCATTTAGCGAGCGAGTGTACGCCGACGACTGAATCGCGGACGATGACGTTGTACGGGTACAACGCGGCGGCGCGGTTGCCGTTCGCGTTTTCGCACGCGGCGCGGGCGGAGCGCGGGGAGCGGCGGAGCCTGAGGTCGGCGCGGACGCAGCCGCCGGCAGGTCGGATGGTGCGCAGCGCGTCGTCGGGCGCGGCACCGCATGCGCCGCCCGCGCGCCTCTTAGAACGCTCGCACTCGCCAGGTCCGCACTCACGCAGCACGGGGGAGCTTTCTTCCGAATTTAAATTTGATGTATTTATATGGTCACGAATAGTTCTGAAAATATTTGAAATTTTGTGGATATAACAAAACTTCCGTATAAATTTTTCACCCAAATAAATGGATATTACAGCTATTAGTTGGATAGGTATGTTAATACTTTTGATGTAATGTAGATAAGATACTCAAGGTATTTAATTGACTCTAGAAGTGGTGCAGTTAACTTTAGAAACAACAAAGAAACGTTTAATTTACCTACTTACTTTAGTTCGCTCAGTTTGGACCTTTAACAAGTTTTAGTATGTCTGCAGAAGACATTTAAAAAAATATTACAAGTTGTTACAATTTCTATTGAATCTCTAAAACAATTTAAAATTGTATGACCAATATTGTGAAGGAAGCTCCGCACGTAACATACCGCTTTTCACTGACGAACATTCGAGAATTTCAGGAGATTCTTTTTAGCTTCTGAACCGACCGAATCAACGATCAATAATGGTACGCGTCTCCACCACACTTTGCTTCAGCTGATTTCAAATTATCTCGCATACATACTTGCAATATTTCACAAAGTTACATTCAAAATAAACACATAAATTCACCCACACAAACTTGCACATAATTTGTTCTAAGGTAAAACATATTTTTGGATTCCATTTCACTTCCATAGCCTCGAGAAAATTTTACAAGTAACCGACTAATTTACTAATTTTCATCGAAATAACTACTAGCATGTAAATTAACACGCCACATTAAAGCTATTAGTACTGCATTAGATTAGTTGAGGACCTAGCAGCTTTTAGAAAACATAATTTATTATTATAAATACTAGTTTTCATGTACGATGACTTGTAGGGTTTGCACGGAGTTTGCCAATAATCATAAAATTTTCACGAGGACGGGACGATTTAGACATGCCGCAAGTAAAGCATCGAAACTCATTGCTTTAGAAGACAAATAGAATAAGGCTGCCGAATATTAGCTTTAAAGTGTATGAAATAGATTTAATTACATAGAATATATCAGTTTATTAAATCCAAACTCAAAATATTTTGATAATTTTAGCTTCAAGAGAATTCCAAACGTTATTTTTCAGTTTTAATTTTATTCTCTAACTTTTTTATGATTATTATTTTCATAATTAATCAAGTAAGTAGGTAGTTTTAGTTTTAATTTTTAGAAAATCTACTATAGTATAAAGAAATGTCAGTGCTCCTTAAACACTAGCGTTACTATTAGACAATCATCGAGGTAACAATTGTAACACAAGTCGTCTTACAGGCGGAGATAGCTCGGGCCGAGGTGTGGTCTCGCTTCCGGGAAGCCCACGGGGGATCAACAGCTCATCAGTACCCGTTGTTGGATCTGCCGAAAGCTTAGTTACTAGGGTAATTATAGAAATTGGCATTTGCTAGATTCCCTTGACTATGTCATTTCAGAGTCTTGGTATTTATGAGCAAGTAATTTAAAAAATCTTATTGTCATATTTCTATATTCACAGGTACTAGCCGAGCAAGGCTTAGGAGCGTATTGTGATGCTGAATTTGTGAGGAACACTTCTAGGGAGATGCAGGAGGCACTAGAAATGACGCAAGAACAGATGGATAGGTAAATATTATAATTAACTAGTCTTTACCACAACATTTACCATGGAACAAACGAATTATTATTTATTTTTGTGTTAATACTTGACATTAGAATTGAAATTATTATTTGAAATTTATTTTTAATTGAAATTATTTGAATGCTTTCATAAAGTTATATTTATTCACCAAGACATTAAAGTCCGTCCCCCCCCCCCCCCCTAGCCGATTTCGACTTCGGTGGCCAGTCACGACTAACCGACTGCGCGGGACATAAATGTGCGCAAACAGAGGTGCACTCTCTATTCCTTTCACTCTCATCTCATTCAACCCGATGGGACCTCTGGCGCAGCCGTCGCTGTCCGTCTAAGGATTACCAACAATACTAATGGATTTTTACTCTGATATAAAATATATGAATTTGAACTGAATTTGAATATTGTTACAGAGCTGCGCACCAACTGATGATACAAGAAAAAAATATAAAACAAGTTCAAAACCAACAACCACAAGTTGTAAGTATCACAGTATCTTTGATGCTTCACTATCTATATTATGTTTGAATTATCCATTCCCAAAATATATTTAACTAACAAACATGCCATGAAGAGAATCAGGCAAGATCGATACCACTTTTTGTCATTAGCCAGCAGTCCAGTAGTAGGCACACTAAGCTTCCTCTAAGACACTGGATTCCATATAAAACGGCACAGCCAGTGATTCTCCTCATAAATAAATAGATAGTGAAGCAGTAGTTTTTTGTAGTGATACCTACTAACCCCACTATTATGGTAAAAATGAATGTATAGGGTACGATTTGGGTTATAGGGCGACATCCTAGCCCGCCAGTACCATCCTTTCCACCAGCCCGCGACAATGCCACCGCCGCCCTACAAACGTTTATAGCACCAGCTACCTCGCAAGACGGGCCTGACCCCTCAGGCTCGTTCCCCGCACAAAATGGCGCCCACGACAATCGGCAACGCTGCAGACGTCATCACAGACGGAAAAGAAAACGGAAACCAGTGCTGGTTTAGTTATAAACTAATTAAGCTAAGCATATGCGTCTCTTACTTATAAATACTTCGTATGCTCTACATCTGAGACTTGATTGGTAATGCTCAAAATTTTCATAAACTTTTTTCTTTCTCATAATTCTAATCCAATGACCAGGAGGATCAAATTTAGATATTTTAATAATTTTTAAATGAATTTTCTAGTAAACTGTGAGTAACAGTAAAAGTGAGATTTGTAGTTCAATAGGGTAATTCCTTAAAATTATAGATTTGTGAAAAAATCATAGGGCCAAGATAGAAATGTAATGTCAGTCGGCTAGGCTAGACACAAGATAAGTTGAATTAGAACTGTAAGAAGTATTAAAAACTTGGCCCGGATAATAATTTTAATAAGTATTAAATTTTTGCAAATTTCTGAGAGAGAAACAATTATCTCTAAAACAATAATAGGTAGGTAGAGGTAATTTTTAAATGTACAGAAAATTTTAATGACTTTGTTTACGTCTCTTTTGTTTTTAACCACCCTATTTAATATGGTGAATCGTAAAATAGGTAAATGGATACATTATTAATTACCTTCTTAACTTTAAGCAACTTATTTCTAAGCCTATTTTAACATGCTTAAGATGTTTGTTTTGATAATTTTGTTTTACGTTTATCTTTTGAATCGTTGCCATGTAGAATTTTTATGATATTTTTTGGGAAACTACCTTCTATTTAAATAGTCCTCCAGTTAGGTAAATCAGATGTGAGTAAGCCATATTTATGTTATATTTACTTTCGAGATCCACATGACAATATTCATTAGAAAGACTTTAAAAAAGAACTGATTTAAAATACCTACCCTTCACAGGGATATCCAATTTTCTGTAGTGTTTGGGGAGTTTAATTTATAAAATTCCTAATGATAAAAACACACTTTACCTTCGTCGCAATTTTATTTTGTACCTACTCAAATAGCTTTAGTTTTTTGTAAAAAAATATTTCATAAATTGTACTCCTCTTGATAAAATAATATTGAGCACTTTTTAATTACAAATCTCGATGCTTATTGGTGCCAACCTTGTTTTTATGGCACCAAAAACATCATCATTTTCCATCATCAAACTACCTTCATGATTAATTAAGTAGGAAACTTAGCTTAACGCCAAATGAATGACCCTTTTCCTCTTACTTCCAGTTTTTGGGATTGTTTAACGTGAGGTTTGGTAAGCCGTATAACTCTTATAGCTCTCTTTCTCTCTCATAAAGTATATGGTAGCTCACAAACTCCAGCTCCCTTATTTCAAACCTAAGTACCAGACGTAGACTCATACCTACTTACTTAAATATCAACCGACCGATCAATAAAAAAATAATGTCGTAGTGATGGACGATAAACTTACAAGTTGTATGTGTTGTATGATACAATACAATACACACAACACATAAGTACTTGTCTGATTGGTCGGTTATTAATTTTAGTCTGGGGTTTAAACCTGTGACTACCTTTTTTCATATTATGTGGGCAGATGCTAACATGCCGAAATAGCAAGAAATGTTCATCTACATGCCAATCTGATCTATCTATACTTTTTAACATGTTATTCAATGGCATTTACTGTAGATAGATTTTGTGCGGAAGTGCGGATGATATCATTCTCCTTTTGTGAATCCATTTTAAACTAAGTCACTAAGTACTTATTTCTTTGTTTATTTGCAACATTTTAAAATATAACTCCCAACAATTTAATCATTTTTACCTAACCTACTAAATAAACAAAACTAGAAAGAAAAAATGGCGGATCTCAGTATCCTCTTGTTCGCACTAGAGGCTTTAGGAGGCTTTAGCAAAAGCAAGCAATCACACAACCTACTGTGGGTAGTAGTTAGTACAGTTAGTTACCCACTGACATGTTACATTTCAGTCAAAAGGGGTTTTTGTTCATAACGGATTTATTCTGAAATGTTGCAAATAAAATTCAACCTTAATGTGTACCTAAAAGAGTTACAAGTAGGTAGCTCTTTAAGAAAATCCCTAGAAAGTGTCCTTTTAAACATTGTAAAGCGACGTAGCCTAGAATAAATTCTACATCCTCGCCGGTCACTCAACATTCCTTTAGAAAATAAGAATAACCTCTGGAAATTTTAGTTTCACGAATGTTCGGTCGCTCGGTTTGGTCCAAACGCTTCCCGATATTCAAGTCCTAGGTGCCAACTTAGCGCAAGATAAAATTTTACTTACTGCCATAGAATAAACTAAGCAAAAAATATTTTTTAGATTTAGAGAAGAACGCAATAAATTAAAATGCCTTACAATTCACTCCCATATTACTAATTAATTGCGATTCTTGTGATCAATATTGTTTTTTTTTTTGCAAAAATAGTGTTACATACTGTTTTTGATAAATATTAAAAGAATCTAACTTACTTACCTATTACCTATTTCAAAAGCAAAAGGATGAAGTAGGTAGACTATTGAATTTCGAAAGTTTAAAACTTTATTAGATCATGTTTTAAAATATTCTTGAGTAAGAATTGTTGAATTAGGCAGGTACTTACATAGGTACCTACCATTGTTGCTTAATTAATTGAATTTCTTGCTATGTTGATTTTCTTGTTCAAAAATATCCAATCAAGTTCATCTGTAAATAAATGTACAATATTTATTACTGAACTCATATGTACTCCTGGGAGATCATCATTTTAAGATGTAGTTCCATTTTTATATGCTAGCGCGGTGGCTAGACGTAACTTTGTACATATTTGTGTAAATAAAAATTACAAGTGAAAGATATATTTATTCCGTCAATCATATTAAATTGAGACATTATTAATTACATATTTATTGTTTAAAAGAAACCTTGTAAAATTGTTTTCATATAATTACAAAATGAAGAAAGAAATCATTGAATTTTATTTTCTATCCCTCTACAAGTACTACCTACCTACAAACATAGCCAACAACTGTCAACTACCCAAAATACTGTTGGGTTATAATAACAATAGAAGTAACTATCCTATAAAACTTAGAAACTTGCACATATACACCCAATCAATTCAGGGATAGGATATAGGATGGATTGGAGGGGGACAATATTCTAGTTCCTCCTGAGGAGGAAACTATGTTATATATAAATAATTGAAACAACATTCTGACTTTGAAACAATTTATTTGTCATAGTTTATTTTTGTTTTTATAGTGTTTTGTCACCATACAAACTTAATAATATAAATTGCACTTGCAAAAAGACAACTGTGAACCTGTGACAGACGAGGAATTCCTCGAATATTCTTCGTCTGTCACAGGTTCACATTTGTCTTTTTGCAAGTGCAATTTATATTTTTAAATTTATTTGTCAATCAAAGTCCCTCTGGATCTCTTCTCTGTTGCCTGTGCAGGTGTCTCTGCTTGTCTCTTATTCATTCCCTTCCTTTCCAACTGCTTCTCTATTATTCTCGCATTATTAGCATAGCTGTCAGCCACTTCTCTTGCTTCAATCTCATCTTCTTCTTCATCTATAGTTGAAACAGTCACTGAACTGAATTTACCCATGTTCTTAGTGTGTTTTGTAACCATAATCTTCTTAGGCTGGGCCAAGGCAACCTGTTTGTAGATGTCAGTTACACCTCCTTCACCAGCAGACTGAACTAACGCGCCTCGCATTATAAAAACAACATTACTCTCCTGATCATGCTTATAGTACAGGGGCACTGAACATTTTTTACACTTCAATCTATACTGTCTTTCTATTCCCTTCTCTCGCTTCAAGTATATGGTTTCGTCTGGGTCGGAAGTGATTTTGTGAGCGTGTTTAGATCCATCAATGACTCGTGCGCCGTCGGTAGGTCGCAATGGAAGACGGTCAATAGTACAGTCCAATATCAGCGTCATTTGACCACAAATACAGTAGTAAATGTGCAGAGGCTTCGTCTCATTGTACTCCTCTTGATCTTTTGTGTCAGAACACACAATACTTCTCGAAACAACTTTTGGCATGGTGAAATCGGAGATTATTCAAAAATAATTTAGTCTTCGTAAAGCATGGGCGATGACCACTAATGAGATGTAAACGAAAATAAGAAGGAAATAAAATAAATACGAGAATATCAAGATAATACCTGAGTTTTTTCAAGTCTTTTTCATTGAATATTTGCGAGTTTGCGATGTATTTGCGAGTTTGACATTTTTGTTTGACATAAGTAAGATAATAGCTTTTTTTAGAGCCAAATGACATGTACTAAAGCCTTGGGTCATTGGATATTTATCCAAATTCCATGTGTATCCGATCGTTCGTTTTTTAAATATTTGTGAAATACCGTTATTTTAACGTTATTTAGTCTATGGATTTCTGTTATTATGTTGGTACCCTGGACCACCTGGACTGTCAACTTCACACTGTGCGATTGTCTTTTATTCCACAGATTTGTTGCACATGTTCATCGATTTCTGTGGAATTTAGGGAAAGTATACCGAAAAACTTGATAAAATGGGTGGTATAGTAAGCAGATACCGTGTTCATAACTCTGGGCTCACGAGCACTGATATAAAAAACATAGAAAGTGAGAACAAACGTGAAAATCCCGGGACATTGGATGAATTACATAAAAAGACCAAAGGTGAAATTTTCTAGTGTGTTACCTATAGTTTTATGAATTATCTAAAATCTACGTAAGAAATTATCTAATAAGCACTGTATTTTGAGTAAAATTCATTCAGAAAACGCTGGTATATAAACATTTGAGATGCTCAAAAAGTTGGGTTATCTTGTGATGTAATAAAGGCTTTTTCGTGGTTGTTACTGTACTGTTCAGAATTCATACTGATGAAATGATGCTAATTTATGTATACTCAACATGTTTTACGTCTTGTCACTGCCGGTTTTGGCGTATTTCCAAATCTTATAAGACACTCGCATGTTCCTTCATGCTGTTTACTTTGAGATAAGCTTATCGTTTTTCATCTCTGGTTGGTTAAGTAATTTATAACTTGGATATCAACAGGATGCCAATTGAAATGCAGTTCTTATCTGATAATCTGATATCAATGAAAGAGTTTAATTTAAGCTTTAGCACATAAAATTGTAATTTGGTCATATTTCAACACAGAATGTGTGATAATGTAGGAATCACTTAAAATCTGTGTGGCAAGTTTTATTTCACAAAATTTCTTTCCATAATCTTTGTGTAATATTATAAGTTCTCGAATATTTTTCAGATGTAATGCCAGTTAATTTTGAAGGTGGCAAATTAATGGTCAATAAGGGTATTTCTAATCATTTCCAGGTAAGATCATGTATGAAAAAGAATTAAGCTCTAGCTTTTTATTATAATAAAGTTATTAGATTATTATTTTTTAAACGTTTTTTCTTTATTTGTGAAGAATCTTGAAAGATACTTTTGGATTAAATAATTTTTAGTTATAATTATTATTCACAGATGTCCCACACACTAACAATGAGTTCAGCACAAAACGGCTACAAACTGGGAGCTACGTATATCGGAACAAAACAGATCTCCCCCACCGAGGCTTTCCCGGTTGTTCTGGGGGATGTGGATCCTGCGGGCAATGTCAACTTCAATCTTATACATCAACTCACTCCTGAGATCCGACTTAAAGGAGCTGCACAGGTGATAAAGATTTATAGCCTTGTGAAAACAAAAAAGTTTCAAATAATTTTGTAAAAAAGCCAATGAATAAATATTTCATCATTATTATTCCAAAGTTACTTCTACAATTGTTAGTTTTTGGTGCCGTCTTACATAGTAACATTAAACCGTTTCTTAAATAACTTGAGGTTGGGGTATCTACTGCTGCAACACTCAAACGAATATCCTTTTGTGCATACAACACAATAACAGGCATGATTTAAAACAAAAGACAACACAACATCGAGGTGCAAACAATTACATGGTTAGCAGTGACCTTGATAGTGAATATTGAATAACATAGAGTTTGAAATACCAATTCCAGGTACAAGAGTGCAAGCTTACCGCTACACAGGGCACTGTGGAGTTCAAGGGCTCTGACTACACGTTGGCAATGGCAGTCGGCAAGCCGGACTTCAGTGAAAAGTCTGCGGTCTTTGTGGGACATTATTTACAGGTAACAAACAAGTTTCTCTCGTGACTTTTCTGTATATGGCTGATAAGTAATGCCAGATTTCAGTGCACAGTTTACTACAGTATATGTTTACAAGATTGTTATTCCAACCAAGGAAAGAATTTTGGATGTATAATATTCCGTAGATCTAGTAATTTATTGTTGTTTTAGTGATTTTAAGGTCTTTTTGGCGTAGATAGGACCTTTTTTTTAAATATTTATTTTAATTTATATTATTGAATGACGGTGGTTATTTTTTTTCAAAACTACTAGTTTCTCTCTCTCTCTCTCTCTCTAGTCTACCCGTGACTACAAACGCTGTAAAGTGTTCGAAACTTTGCTATGTAAAATTGATTTAATCTCTGAGAAAAGTATCTTTAAATTGTGTTTTAATCAATGAGTTAGTGTTCGCGTAAACTTAAGAAACAATGACGTGAACGAACTGGTTTCGAACGAAAGGAATTTTCGTCTTTATTTTACAAATTAATTACCATACAATGTTTATGACGGTGGCATCTCCCATAAATACTTAAAACATCCATGAATCAACTCAGCTACAAATGTTCATGCTCATCACACAAAACATTTGCCCGTTCCGTTTTGCGCGTTCGCTGGTCAGTCAGGAGCGCTAACCACTGCACCTACCGAGTCGTCAATTAAAATAACTGTTGTGTACCTCTGCAGTCGGTGACGCGGCGGCTCGCGATGGGTGCGGAGCTTGTGTACCAAGCTGGCGCTCGCGTGATGGGCGGCGAGATAGCCATCGCCTCCGCCGCCGCTAGGTACACTATGGACGGTGAGTGCGCATTTGCTTTTTTATTTGTAGCGACTGAAGTCAAAAGGCTTACCCTCCTTATTCATAATCACTCCAAACGGTCTTTTAAACCTATTTTAGCTATTACACTGTTTTGTCTCATTCTTTCTTGGCGCTGTCATCATTTGACAGAAAGTGACAAAACAGTGTAATAGCTAAAATAGGTTTAAAAGACCGTTTGAGTTATTATGAATAAGAGGGTTAGATTAGGGAAATCAGCACATAATTTCTGACCAATAAAACATTCAACTGTTCTTTTGATTTAAATCTGTCAAAAATACTGTAGTCAGCACTTTACCAACTGAGTTGTGAAGTCTTAAATGTCAATAGAGAGAGATAGATGTTCAACAACCGTGCAAGATGCTTAGTTCAAACGAGATGGAAATAAGTAATGTTTATGGCCCGACTACTCGGTTTGTATCGCGCCGACTATAATATTTGAAATATTAGTATCTTAAACTTGGTTTTCTCTTATTAAGAAGGGTTCTTAGTGTTTAAAGCAGATACAAGTTTAGTTGTAGCCTTGTATAATATTGTCATTCACATGGCAATATTAGATCTGGTGGGCAGATATTGCCAATAGTCTCGAAAGATAATATCTTATCTGTAAAATATGTCCGTAACTTATCAGTTCACACAGTTAAATATGTTTAGTGTTAACTGAAGGACCGTTCATAGACCAAAAGCTACCACTACTACAACTTTAGATTATTGGCATAAACTTGTATATTACAGACTTACCCCATCCTACTACTATTATAAAGGCGAAAGTTTGTAAGTATGGATGTATGGATGTTTGTTACTCTTTCACGTAAAAACTACTGAATGGATTTGAATGAAACTTTACCACAATATAGCTTATACATCAGAATAACATATAGGCTACAATTTTTGAGGTTTCTAATGTGAAGTCGTAAAAAAACACATTTTTTGCGCTACTAGACGGGACAAACCTGAAGTCCACGCGAACGAAGTCGCGGGCAAAAGCTAGTTATTCATAATAACTCAAACGGTCTTTTAAACCTATTTTAGCTATTACACTGTTTTGTCTCATTCTTTCTTGGCGCTGTCATCATTTGACAGAAAGTGACAATACCTAATAGCTAAAATAGGTTTATAAGACCGTACACCGACTAATTAATGAATTAATTAGTAACGTCGATAATTACCCCATTCCTCCAAAACGTGGCACACAAGGTGGTATTACTTTTGTGCCCATAAATTCTACGTAACTTGTGATGATCATAGGCAATAAACTTTACTCAATATCATTACAGATTCGGAAGTGTCAGCCACATTGGGTGCTGCAGGATTTCACCTGTGCTACTTTAAGCAAGCTAGTGAACAGTTACAGGTAAAGATTAATTTTTTTACGTACCCGCATATAATATTTTAGAGTTATGTTGATGACACATAAGAATTTTAATACTTAACTTTAACTACACATAATATTTTAGAGTTGATGATAAGAATGATTTCAATATTTCACACGTATAATTTTAATGTATTTTTGCAGGTGGTAGCAGAAATAGACACGTCGTTCCGTGGTATGGAGTCAGTGGGCACTATCGGTTATCAAGTCACTATTCCTAAAGCTGAGCTGGTTTTCAGAGGTAATTGAAATATCAGTATGTGCTGTTTACTAAATTTCACTGTTGATTATCTACTTAAAAATACTTATTTTTTTCTATTCCTAATTATTTTATGATAGAAAAATCTTTTGAGGAAACTTTGGTTAAAATTTGTAACCTAGAATTTCCTTCATTAAGAAGACTTACCACCTCGTGATGGTGCTGCATCATTACTGGATACGGCCTATATTCAGCAGTCGACATCTTACTGCTTTATTGATGCAGGCATCATAATCCTCAATTTAATCTTATCTAATATCTTCCAGGCATGGTTGACTCAAACTGGAACATCGGAGCAGTCTTGGAAAAGAAACTGCAGCCGCTACCGTTCACGTTTGCCCTCTCCGGCATGGCCAACCAGGCCAAGCAACAGTTTAAGTTTGGCTGCGGACTCATCATCGGTTAAGACAGTGTGTGCACAGTGCTTCTCTAGTGATGATACAGTGCGAATGATAAGTGTACGGTGTTGAAGATCCCACCGTTTTTTAAATTGATCGAGAGAGGAAAAGTTTACAGTGATCATAATCCGTTGTCTACAACTTTTGTGTCGACACTATGTGACACGTTGCTATCTTAATAACACCTACATTTATTATTCTTATCTCAACATAACAATAAACAGGTCAGTGTCCTACAAACTACAAGAATAACTATACATTTTGTATAAAATTTACCTTTAACTAATTTTATTCTCGCAATGATTATATATAAATGAACTTCAAATCCCTAAATAGCATTATTTTATTTGTTGTTTTATCAATATCACATGATTATTAGAATCATGAAAATATCGACTGGGATCTTAGAAAACGTCTTATATTATTACGACCCCATGTCTCATTATAAACAGAAAAAATAGTTCTCTAAACCACATAATTAATTAAAAATGTGCTAATTTCATAAAGTATTCAAAAAATAGTATCATTTCTTTGACTTAATGTGGAATGTGATTAAATATAAAGTGTGCTTGTGGAAACACTAGGTTGAATGCATCATTTAGTTTAAAGATATGGGCTGATTCTTAAGCTATGATTCGGTTAGAAAAATTCTTAATTGCTTGTTTCACATGATGAGACTTTTCTATGACTTCTCATTGTGTAAGAATCAGTAATATTGCACTGTGTTCTACGGTTTGTGCTGTAGATATTCCGTTGATCCATGGTTGATACTTCTTTTTTTTTAATACATGATTGGCTTAGGAATATTGAATAAACTCGAAATATAAAACTGTATACACTATGTATACTACT
Source organism: Pyrausta aurata (assembly GCA_963584085.1). Lineage (NCBI taxonomy): Eukaryota > Metazoa > Arthropoda > Insecta > Lepidoptera > Crambidae > Pyrausta > Pyrausta aurata. The sequence continues at coordinate 1,007,207 of OY757278.1, forward strand.
TCAAATATAAATATATTTTTATCTACAACACAAACCCTAATTATTATAGACAAAGCTGATTTCATTTTACCGATAAATGTGCTCACCTTGTGTATTGATTTTCCATTTTTTGTTTGTACATGGGCGTTTTTATATTTGTTGTATAAATATTGCTACGCACCAGAATAGCATTTATATTGCCACTCTAGGTATATGTATTCAGTTGCCACTTATTTTTTATCAGATTTCTGTACTAAGCCTGTTTCACCATCGAAAAATAAGTTCTAACCTACGAATAATTCAAATTTGGATTGTCATTTCGTATGAAGTATTTGTCAGATAACGCTAACAAGAACTTATTATGACACTGTGAAATAATTATAGTTGATACATGACGCGTTTGGTGCAGTGGTTAGCGCTCCTGACCACTGAGCCAGCGGTCGCGGGTTCGAATCCCCCAAGGGGCAAATGTTTGTGGGATGATCACGAACATTTCTACATTAGTCATGGATGTTAAAGGCCCCCGTAATAATCGTTGACTGGAACTTCGTAACACTTTCAAATCAGACAATCTGTGTGTTGTCTGGCGCATATTTCTTTTTGACTTTTAAATTCATTTCTTAGTTGCTTGCCAAAGACTCGCCATGTTGCTCACATTAATTAAGTTACTTTTATTAATTTAACATTATAATATAATATACTTATAGCACGTTTTCTATGCACACTATGCTGATAATATTCCCAACCCATAAACAATACTTGTAAAAATTAAAGGGTAGTTTAGATAAAATTATTGGCTATTGTTGTAGCCTATTAAGTATGATTTAATTTAGACAATCGAATGTCTGTGTGTAGCTTTTACCCGATCTTAATACTATTGTCTATGGATCGACTCCTAGAGTGGCATACAGTCCTATCGCGAAGCGTTATGTATGATTGTAGATAGAAATGGCGTAATGTATATAGGGCCTGTTGTTAAAATGTTTATTTTTAATAGAGTTATGTTAATAAATCATGGTAGTGTTTCATTTTCTAACGCTTTTTTATCGATGCTAATTTGCAAAGCTGCATATCATTATTATTTTATTATTATTATTTAAATTACCCAACACACAATGAAATTAAAGGTTTTTTTTAAAATCAGGAGTGAGGAAAACACAAATGTAGTTTAAAAATAACGTAAGTTTATTACATGTAATGAAATAAAAATAGAATATAAATTTATTCTGTTACATGTATAACTGCTTCTCAGGGCGCGAACCCCTTACAATTTGGTGAACTATCATTATTTCCACTGCGAATATCTAACCGAGAACGCCTGCGGTGCAAAATATATATGTCAATCGATAAAAACATTACCCTCCTCGCTCAAGTCGGGTAAAAACAGCTCGACCACAGGCGTGGCAAATATTTAATAATGTACCTCTATAAGCGACTAAGTACCATCAAACACATACAAAAATTGTACAAAAAACATCTCAACACTGTTTCAACTGTACACGATTGGCTAAATAAAGTAACGCAAAGATTTAAAAAATAAAATTGCTATCGGTTTAGTAGAGTACACTATGAAATGTCTGCCTTATTATAACAACTACACATCGACACCACAGCGATTTTTATAATAACTATTACTTTGTATTGAAAGCTGGGTGGACAAAAAGTTTAATTAATCTAAAAAACATACCAGTCAACCCAACTTTTAACTAAAATTTTAATGTTACCTCCTTATACCAAAATATATTATTATGGCTTGAGTTATCATTTCAAAGATACATAATATAATATTAATATATTCTTCGTGTTTTTATATCTATTCGTAACCTACACTTATGTTATAAAGACGTTTGCAACACTTTGAGTTCGCAACGTGTCATTTTTAGAGATCTATTATGTGTTGTGTGATGTTCTTTTTGTTTTTAAATCAGTGTTAAATATTAATTATTACTTTAAAGTTAGTATATCCAACCGACTTCATTTTTAATTAGACCATGTTTCTGGGGTGGTAAAAAGTGAGCCAAGTTTATAAAATATCCGATTTTTTGTAACATACATTAATGATTTTCATTGACATCAAGGAGAGTGTAAACCAAGAGTTAACAGGTATTTATTAAATGAAACCTACTCTAAAATATCTTTTCCCTCACTAAATATTTTATTGCAATGTACTTATGTCAAAAAGAACACCACAAACTCAGCCAAGCATTATTGGCAGGATAACGTCGACTCAAGTCATCGAAGTGATAGAACGAAATGCTACAGTTATTTGGTGTAAGCGGACACAGCAAAGAACAAGATATGCAACGCCATCATTAGGTACAAACATGTCGTTCACAAACAAATATGACCAAGTTACAAAACTAAGATAAAAACAAGCGACTCTATGGTAAATTCTGTACTTAAAATATTGAACGGTATAGATTATATATTTACCAAGGTAGATACATCAAATCACAAAATAAGTTACCTCTAAAATAAAGTGAAAATACTAAAGAAATGAAAGGAGCCGCAGAAAAGGAAATATGCGTTACATCAGTGGGATACACAAGTAATTATAACAGATTTATTTATAGTCATAGAACTTTAAAAGACGACGTTGCAAGTGTTCAACAAAACGATTGTGCATAAACAAACATAATATAAGGCAAACAGAACCAGTTACGCTAAGTACACGACGCTAACATAATTTTCTCGACCACAATGACAAATTGTCATTACTTATTAATAGCAAATACAAGGCCGTAAAATATTGAAACTTGGCGGTACACTACCTTGCTCCAACAGGGTTGCCATCAGTGTCTATCATGTCAAATGAAAAAAAAAACAATAGTTTATAAACTCTTGATCTTTGAATTAATGTTGCTTGATTGTGCTAAAATAGTTATTGGTATTTTTTTATCGTTCAGAACAGACTTTAAGTAGATGTACTTTAAAAAACAGAGCCTACAACTAAAAAAAATTAATTAAACAATTTACGGCCTTGCCATTCTTACAAAATCGGGAAGAAACAACATCACAGTATTGTCTAATGAAATACACAGCACAGAGCGTCACATACCGAACTAAAGCATAGACAATATCTAAACTTTTCAGTGTTGCCAATAAACAGACATGGGCATAGACGAAACACAATAAAACATGACACATCATTTGTTTCAAAATTAACACTATAATAAAAAATATTTAAATAATACCTATGAGATAGAAAGTGATGACTGTAGCTCGACTCGCGAACTATGTTTTATAGATTTAGTTGGATTTATGCTATGTGATAGATTAGAATATTATTTACAAAATGCTATCTCGCTCACTCAAACCCCGTCGCGGCCATATTAAAAACCGTTAAAATTGTTAGCATTAAAAATCTAAACTTTAATAGTTCGTACATTTATTATTAAACATAGCCTTATAACGATTTCCATCATTCCTTTGTCAAGCCAACTATAACTACAGAAGTTACTTCAAACCGTGAACACTTTTTTCTATAATATTGCTGCTAATCTTAAGCATAAATACTAACGATCAAAGACAAGCCATAGACAATCCTAGATTTTTCCATCCAACACACCAACGACTAAGGAATTTAAAAACACGAATTTTTAAGAGATTTATCTCATATCCATATACATTTTCTCCATTATTTTTGAATACATTAAGCGTATTTTCGGCCATGTTGACTGCCCTATTGATTTATGAGCATTTTACTCTGACGCTAAACTATATTCTAAAATTGGCAATAGTGGTCCATAAAATATTATCTGATTTTAGATTTAGATATAATTTACCGAGCAGCCAACATGACGGTGAAAGATTACAATGAGTATGGTTTATTCGCAATCAGCTTAATCTATGATTTGAAAGGACAACATACATACTGTAATATCAAGTACTTCATATTCCTACCTTATTGTAACACATATTTGAATTCAACTATAGCCATTTTTAAGTTTGAAAAAAGTTGTTGGTACTTTGGAAATCATAGACAAAAACTGACTCGAAGTAAACCAGAGACAAAACTTAACATATACCCTGACAGCGCGCATAGAGTTGGCTGCGGCCGAGGAGCTTGCGTTTCGCCAAGCGTTCATCTTGGCGAGCAAACATTGGCATAAATGGACCAACTTCTTTGCTGATATGACCAACTTTGTCCATAGACGATAAATTATTATGGTCCAGTAAAAAAAACTTATTTTACATGATGAACACATTTTTTCGAATTAAGATTCAAAATCAGAACGATACGATAATGATGCAATCAAATTATATTGGACACACAGATTAAAATATACGTAATTTATTTTACTGAGCCGATTCCGTAAATACAGGCAGACTTAAAGAAGGCGATATAGAAAACAATCTGTGTAATAAGTATAAATATTAATTTAATTAATAAATAACTAAGTTGCATAGACAGTTGCAAAGTATTTTTCGGTTATTTATTTGCTCGACTTAACACGTTCCGGGACAGTGAACGCCTGTAGGCGTGAAAACAATAAAACATCTATTGTGTCTGGAGTAGTGTCCCGGAACGTGTAACGGATAGACTTGTTCACGAACTTGGCATGTACACAGTGTAACATAACTTTACTAGACAAACCTAGTATCTATACAAGGTGTTTCAAAACAACGAGTAAAGAATGAAGGGACATACTCAGAATCAGTAATTGAACATCTTTCTCGTAGAAACATAGGTCGAATAACGCAAAAAGTAATTTGACTTCCCATACTAAATCGGTCATGTGACCCGTCTGATGGAGAGTCAATTAATTTTTGGCATATTTCGACCCATGTTTCAAGGAGAAAGTTGTTCAGTTACTGATTCTGAGTAACTCCCTTCATTATTTACTCGCTGTTTTAAAACACATTGTATATAATACCATCCTGGAATCGGCTCAAGAAAACAAACAACAATCAAATGTCCATCCAATCAAAAATCAAACGTAACAAAAGTTGGTCCACAACCGACCTCCGAGCTATACAACGGCTGTATTGAGTGAGCAAGCTGCGTCTACTAACTGACGTTATAACTCCATATCCTGGGCCTCATCATCACTGAAATCGCTCATGGAGCTCTCTGTGTCTGACGCGTTGTTGTTGGCGGCGCCGTTCGAGGCTTTCGAGGAGGAAGTGGGGGCTGCGCCGCCCATGCCTGTGATAGCGTCTTTCTCGAGAAGCGCTTCTTCGGTCGCGAATCTTCGGACGTAGTCTAGAATGTTAATAAGGGGTGCGAGTCAGGATATTGCCATGTCTACTCTCGGACTTGGAGTAGTAATATTGTGTAACACGCACGATACACATTCTTCTCATCACAAAGTCAGTAGCTAAAGCACTAATAAAAAATAAAAAATCTATAATGGTATCACACAGCACAGTGGTGGCACCGCTTTGGTAGTGATACCGAAGTTAATTTACTGAACTGAGAACAACATCGACATTGTCGGAAACACAACGCAGCCACAAAAAGCTGCAGACACACTATTCAAGGGTACCACTGCATGACCACATTTTGTCGCTGCGATGTGGTGTGGTTGCGGTACATGTGGGTTGGTCTTTAGACCCCGTACACACTGCGACTATTAGCATCGATTCTAACGCGCGACTGCATCGATGCCAACGCGCGCTAGTATCGATGCAGTTGCCAATATACAGTAAGTACATAATTTGTCAATATCTAGCTTCGGTATCGCGACTGCATCGATACTAACGCGCGTTAGTTAGCATCGCGACTGTATCGATGCTAAAAGTAGCGCAGTGTGTAAGAGCGCTTTCACATTTAGAAGACTTAAGCAGCGCGACAGTCGCGCACAGCAGCGCGACAGCAGTAAGCCCTTTAAATTAGAGCGACGCACTGCTGTCGCTCTAATGTGAAGGCTAAAGGTTGACATTTTGCGACTGCATCGATGCCGCATCGCGACTGCATCGCTGCTAAAAGTCGCAGTGTGCAATTGGTCCTAGTGTTGTGCTTACCTGAAACTTTCTTCTTGTACTCCTCCGGTTTGTGCAGGTACATAGCGGCCGCGTCGCCGTTGAGCGGGTCTATCGGATTCGGGTATGTGAGCAGCTGCGGCAGGAACGACTCGAATATGTTTGACAGGTCTGCGGATTAAAGAACCAATATGTCTTTAATGTTAGGGCTGAGCTGTAGGCTACTATAGGTAGACCGCGAAATTGAAATCCGTCAATACGGTTATCGTTTTTCGGATCCGAAGGGTTTTTAGCATGCAATCCCTACTACGAAATGCTTCGGGATTCGAACGATCGATTATCGTATTTCGTTTTTCGTAGTAGGCCTTCTGGCCTGTGGGGCGGTGGGCGCGCGGGGAGACAAGAGCGGAGAGCGAGAGGGGCGCGGGCGGCGCGGATACACCCACCTGCGCCGAAACATACCGCGCTATCGCCTCCCCGCGCGCCCGCCACCCCGCAGGCGAAGTCTTAATGAAGCGGTTTACCTATAGCGGGGTTATAGTATAGTGAACAGCCACCAGATATAGTGGTTATTTATTTATTTATTTAATCATTTTTTTCAGGCAACAAAGGCCCATACAATATATACCTTAAAGACTAACATAAATATTTAAATAATAACACAAAAACATTCAAATAATACACTATTTTGTCGGCGTAGTGTTCCGCAACTTAGTGTCAGGTAGCCGTCCACGAAACCGACGATATACGACACCCCTCGGCCAAAATTCTTCTTTCGTGAAGGTCGACAGCTGTTCGGTCGGAACCCTTACCACAAACGAATTGAAATTCGTATTATGACGAGATTCCAACCGGTTAGCTGCGTATATGTTGAATAAGCTGACCCCGAACAAACCAGGATTACTAGAATGTATGACTCATCACGTCTAGTAGTGGTAGCGAGCTTCGGGAACATAGAAGATCCATAGTGTGAGGGCATAGCACAAAACAAAGTGGCTCTTGGGCCATGGCGATGTAACTAATAATTAGTTTATGGTAGAATATAGCGTCTTAACATACCGTGCAGAGGATTGCACAGACTAGTAGGTATGTTAGAATACTTTATGATGAAAAGCTTCAAAGTCCTTTCATCTTTGCTAGTCCAACATTGTAAACGATCTAGACATTCGTTTTTTAGCGAAACTATGCTTTTTAAAACAAGAAGAACACACTTACAACATAACATACATAGCTAATTCATCGTTCAACACTGAGATCTTTTAAACTTTGTACATCGGAGTTCAGCGACTGTCGTAGGCGCTTGCAACTTTTTAAGCGCTTGCGAAGCTATAAACATGTTTTTTTATTATTATTTTATATATTTTTGTGATTTGATATTGTTTGTTGTTGTGTTTATTTTTGTTTTTGTTCCTTTCTTTCATTTTACGTTTTTCTTGTTTGTGTTTTTTCTATACCCACAAGGCACCCTCTGAAAATCAGTGTCGTGGCATGCGCATCTTGCTGCCACGATGAATGCGGAGAGGGTGCCTTTTCGGCTCATTCTTGATGTAAATTTAATTATGTGTCTGTCTGTTTATTGCATTTGTGTTTACGCGTCAGTGTATTGTATATGTGTTTGTGAGTCGAATAAATGTATTTTCTTTCTTTCTTTCTAACTAGCAAAGATGAATGGCCATTAGTCTCACCATAGAGCGCGGTCCAGGCCTGGTTGATGACGTCGAGGCAGACGGTGCCGGAGACCTCGTCGATGTTGGGGTGGTACACTTTGTTCATGAACCCAATGGACGGCGACTTGAACGGGTAATGGTCTGGTAGGTGGACGCGAACGCGCCACACACCACCTTCGTATGGGGCTGGAAATAAGGCATATATTTGTACATTTCAAGTCAGGTTAAAAGCAGCGTTACGACCATGTGACTTTTTTTATTAGATTTGTCAACTGCTGATACAATATTTCTTGCCTTACTTAACAGCTAATTTAGTTATATTGTAATTGCTCCACAGATTTATAGACGAACTCAGCTAGCTTAGTTATAAACTTTGGACATAGTGATAGCCGCGTGACTTTCGGCAAAAGTGATAAAAATAAAAATATTTATTCGTCGGACAACAAAAATCCATATCAGTGATAGCGCGTCTTTTGGTCACCGTAATAGCCACACGACTTTTGGTCACCATGATAGCCGCGAGACTTTTGGCCACAGTAATAGCCACACGACTTTTGGTCACCGTGATAGCCGCGAGACTTTTGGCCACAGTAATAGCCACACGACTTTTGGTCACCATGATAGCCGCGAGACTTTTGGCCACAGTAATAGCCACACGACTTTTGGTCCCCGTGATAGCCACGAGACTTTTGGCCACAGTAATAGCCACACGACTTTTGGTCACCGTGATAGCCGCGAGACTTTTGGCCACAGTAATAGCCACACGACTTTTGGTCACCGTGATAGCCGCGAGACTTTTGGCCACAGTAATAGCCACACGACTTTTGGTCACCGTGATAGCCGCGAGACTTTTGGCCACAGTAATAGCCACACGACTTTTGGTCACCGTGATTGTTACGGACACCCAATCACTTGTATTAGTTTAAGGTTTTTTAGGTAAATAAAGATTGTTTCTGTTAGGGCCATAGTCAGTTAGCATTGTATTAGCTTAGGGCTCGTTTTATTTGAATAGAAAACCGGTTAGTTATGAATTCCCACTTGCAAGATAGGTAGGGTACCAGTTAACTAACTAGGTAGGAAATATTACGAATTAGGTAGGTAGTTTGGTACAGGGGCGAAGGAGACCCTGGTAGGCTGTCTCGCTCAGACGGAGTGAGACCGGTAAAGCCTGTCAGCTGTTCCTGTCCCCCATCTCGCACTTTCTGAGGGTAGGTAGGAAACCCATAGAGTGGATTGACAAAAATGTTAGAAGGAGATAGGTACAACAACATCGGTTGTCTCCCTCCATATCTCGATGTAGGAGGGTAGCTGTAGAAAGCGTAAGAAAGAGAACGCAGATGTTTGTTTTGTGTCCGTTGTTTGTTAATAAGCTACATTAGTCAATTGTGAATTTGTGAATTTTAGCAATAAATATAGGGCCGTGAGTGGGCTAAATTGGTACGCACTCTCACGGTCACCGATCTCAAGAAGAAGAGTTTTATTTGGAATCTACAGTCTACTACATCGAGGGAACCGACCGTCGGAACATTGACTCGGAGAGTAGTCAATAGTGATAGCCGCGAGACTTTTGGCCACCGTAATAGCCACACGACTTTTGGTCACCGTGATAGCCGCGAGACTTTTGGCCACAGTAATAGCCACATGACTTTTGGTCACCGTGATAGCCGCGAAATTTTTGGCCACAGTAATAGCCACACGACTTTTGGTCACCGTGATAGCCGCGAGACTTTTGGCCACAGTAATAGCCACACGACTTTTGGTCACCGTGATAGCCGCGAGACTTTTGGCCACAGTAATAGCCACACGACTTTTGGTCACCGTGATAGCCGCGAGACTTTTGGCCACAGTAATAGCCACACGACTTTTGGTCACCATGATAGCCGCGAGACTTTTGGCCACAGTAATAGCCACACGACTTTTGGTCACCGTGATAGCCACGAGACTTTTGGCCACAGTAATAGCCACACGACTTTTGGTCACCGTGATAGCCGCGAGACTTTTGGCCACAGTAATAGCCACACGACTTTTGGTCACCGTGATAGCCGCGAGACTTTTGGCCACAGTAATAGCCACACGACTTTTGGTCACCATGATAGCCGCGAGACTTTTGGCCACAGTAATAGCCACACGACTTTTGGTCACCGTGATAGCCACGAGACTTTTGGCCACGGTTATAGCCGCGCGACTTTAAATTTTAACCAGCAAAAGTCTTTTCAGTTCAGTTGTGTGACCTAATAAGTATGAAGAAGTTCTTAAATACAGGTAATACAAAGAAACTTTGTATAAACATTGCAAATAGATGGATAAGATGGTTGAATCAGAGTGTACGAGTAGAAATTATTTATTAATAATTTTTCAATTGTGTTCAAAATTGTGTATGTTATGCTGTGTGTGTGTGTATGATGTCCTTGATAAATAAATGTATTTTCTTTCTTTCTTTCTAAATTAATATTCAAGAAAAGGTAGGGCTTGGCGAGGCTCGCCCGTGTGCCTAGAATTTGATTGGAGATTTTTAAGTTAAAGTTTTGAGCACTATAAACGCAATAGTCGTGAATACCATTTGCGATAGCTGAAGATTTGTTTACGTAAATGAATGATGAAATAAAAATTGTCATTAAAAGGGATACTTACTGCCTGGTGGACCGAAGAATTTGACACAGAACTCGTTCAAACCACCCAATATGGTCACCTCATGCTTACTTTCAATTCTGGTACAAAACGTTAAGGAAATTACTGGAATAAATATTAAAAACATAACAATAACAATTCCGAATAACTACTCCGGAAATGAATTCAGTTGGGAAATTATAGATAAGTAAAGTGCCTACGTAGTTTGAATACAAAACGATAGCTTAAGTAAAAATGCCAAAGAGATTATTATATACATTGGTCCCCAAGGTCACTATTTTCTTTAATTTTTACCTAGATTTTATTTTCGAATTTGATTCCTAACTAAGATATTTGTAGTTGTAGGTAAATACTTTCGATTCTAACATACTTTTAAAGGAAGTTGACCAACAAAGATAATGCTGATAAATGATTGATAACGCAACTTCAAAACATGCAGATAATTATGGTACAGTTCTTAGCACTATTTTCCTAGACTGCACGGAGATTTTAAAGTTATTTCATTGGTCTGATTATCTATCGCATAAGCGTTGATTCAGATAAAATAATGTTTTAGTTTATAAACAATTAACTAAGATTTTTTAATTAATTGTATTTTTAGAAACTTGTACACATTCCGGGACACTATTACCACCAGACACAATAGATGTTTTATTGTTATCACGCCTGTAGGCGTTCACTGTCCCGGAACGTGTTAAGCTAATACTACTCACACTCGGGTAGACTACCCGTGACCACAAACGCTGTAAAGAGTTAGAAACGTCGGCATATAAAATTTACAAAATTTTCGCGGAAAACATTCGTAAATTGTGTTTTAATATATTTTTTATTTAGTTCAAATTTTATTCGTTTCTCAATGAAAAGGTATAATAAACTAAGGAACAACTGCCAAAAATACGAAGAACAGAAAACGGTTTACTGAGTCCTTTGCTCTGTCTGCTTAGCTATTTACGATAAACCAATTTTGATGATTACTTACACGTAAAAAGAGAGCAATGATGAAGGTATTTCGGAATTAAGGATTTTTTTATATAATCATTTTTAAATATTAATAAGAAAATACTTGAGAAATGTGTCAAAACTGAAAACTCGTAGCGGCGGCATCCTGCGGTTTTCTTAGGCTGAGTGCACACGATCGATTCGCCGCAACACAGTAACTACCTACAAATATAATGCAGACGGGTTCAACGCTCAGCCGAGTTCAGGGGCCGGGCCTTCAGATTTGGACCCGGGTTCAAACGAGGCCGATTAGATGCGTTCAGTGCTTTTTGCCGATTCCAGACAGGGCAGACGACGGTGACCGCCAACCTGGCCAAATTGATCGATGAGGATGCATTTTAAATTTATTGTATGAATAGGTACGTATGAAACACAGCACACAATCCCTCAAGCCGTCTGGCATGTCTGTCTTTTATAACACGTTCTATAGTATTGACGATAGTAGGAGAATTTCTTAAAATAATTTGTTATGAAAGCTTTTTTAAAAAATATTCTGTAAAAATACGTGCTACGTATGCCATTGGGTTATTGAAATGAAATCCGAGGTTTAGCGGATCAGTATAATGTAGTTAAATATTAAAAAAAAATAAGTTTAAGATTTGAGTTTGACTAAAAGTCCGTTTTCTTTGCTTATCAAATATCGTAAACAATCTTGACATTCGTCTTTAACGAAATGATTCATTTTCAAATAAAACAAACACAAAACTTACAACCTACATAGGTGATTCACCGTTTAACACTGAGGTTTTGTTACATAAAATAGCTATTATATTTTAAAAGTTATAAAAAATTGTTTACAAGATTCGACTAGCAAAAAAAACGGACTTTATGTATTTATTTTCATGAATGCATTTTCTTTGTCGCCAATGTGTAAGCGACCTTACCATGCGGTCACCCCTCAGAGACGACCTTTGAGTTATTAGCATTGTAACCTCGCGGGTTGAAATAAGAACCCAATTAGAGGCGTAAGTTTACAGTTATATTTAAATTATTTGAGCTTAAGATTTTGACTTTTGTGAAAACGAATTAAGTTTAACATTTTACATTTATCTAAGTTTTAAAGCATTCTAGTTTTTTTTTTTTGAAAAAATAATAATTACGAACTGTTAATAGTTTGTCGACTCCATAGGAATAAACGTGAGAATGGAAGACGTAAAACCACATTTAACATACTAATAATAATTTATTTATTCAATCAAGTAACATCGTGACTCATAATTTGTAAGTTATAAGACATGAATAAATTGATAATTAGATAATTTCAACCGTTTTACCCTAGCTTTATTTTTTTAGACAAAGGTATATATTTTTATTTTATTTTATAGCACATGAAAAAAATATTGATCACATACGCCTTTGGTGCTGCCTTTCGGTACTGACTGACACATAATTAATGTAAGTAAATGCAGACTGGAAAATCAATATGCCTTTTGTATGGAAGTCTCGCCGATGCTTTTATGTAGATATGTCATGTAAGTGTCTTTCAAGGAATAAAGTTTGAGTTTGTAAGGGCTTATTTCTAGATGTAATTTATTTTTGCATAGAGCCACTGGGGGCACTTATACACGTCCCAATATAACCCAGAGGCCCCGGGTTCGATTCCCGGGTCGGGCCAATAATATGTACATGGGTTTTTCTGTTCGCCCGGAGTTTGGAAGTTGGCGTTGTTAAACCCCCGTGCCTCGGAAAGCACGTAAAGCCGTTGGTCCTGCACCTGATCTCTCTCCGGTCGTGTCAGATTGCTGTCCTATTGGGCTATGAGAGTAAAAGGAATAGAGAGTGCACCTGTGTTTGCGCTCACACTTGTGCACTATAATAATCCCGCGCAGTCGGTTAGTCGTTGTGACTGGTCAGTAGTCGAAATCGGCTAGGGGACTATTATGCAGATAGCCGATACTGGATGATATTAGTCGCCAAGCGACTACAGCCATACAAAATAATTTACCGCGACTAGATTTATATGGCAGTAGTGGCTTCGAGACTAAAATCGTCCAGTATCGAAGATTTGCGAGACCTTGTATAAATACAAAGGGCCATAGATTATGCAGTATCACAGTGCATTCTAGATTGTAGACCCTTCGACTAAAGGCGCAGCGTAGGCCGTCCACCGAAAATATGGACAGACGACCTTATGAAGATCGCGAGATCACACATGATGCAGACCTCTTGCGATCGGTCGTAGTAGAAAGCCGTGGGGAAGGCCTATGTTCAGCAGTGGACGTCCTTTGGCTGATGATGATGTGATCACAAAGTATGATGTGACTGAAAGTAGAGGCTCGGTCCCACAAAAAACTTAGGGCTACAGGAAAATAAAGGGTCGTGGAAATGCTGGGGGCGATTGATTTAAAAATCGCTGTAAGTAAATGGTAATTGGAGGATTTCGTTCTAGCTTAATCCGCAATGGGGATTGGCAGAAAGTTCTACTAACCTCCTGGTCTCCCCTGGGAACGGTACGGTGAGTTTGTATGCCTGTTCATTTTTCAGTCATTACATTTTTTTTCTATGGGCGAGGTTTGACGTTTACTACGGGAATAAGCCATTTAAATCGTAATATTTCACGCTACCGAAATGTTTTAGAGAGGTGAGAAGCTCGTATTGGTATTAGCCGGTATTGGAAGCATTGTATTTTTTTGTTTATTGCGTCGCGTCGTGACCTGTATTAGTCTACATTATATGTGATAGATAAAATGTTAAGAATTCAGTATCTTAGTTTAGATCTACTTGGCAATGTGACTAAGCCTTTAGAACGAATTGACACACAACATCACCAACAATATTTTTTTTGGTAGTTATGCAGTGAATCTTCCATAGATTTTAGGGCATAATCACCTTTATTTCAAATGTTTAAGGTGAGTGTTCAGTTTGATGTTTATGTTATAAAACTGATTCACCAACTGTATGACACACTGCAACTGCAAATTAAAATAAACAAAAGAAAACTGAAAACACAATATTTAATTTAAACTTGTTTATTTACTAATACTATGTATTACTCTTTGGTCACTTAGGCAAGAGGTAACACAGAAGCCTACCTTATTTTTTGGGCATCCAGGTAGGTTGTTTTTCCCTTTTAAGATAGTAAAAAATAAATTAAGACTTTATTTCTTAGCAATATGAGCTATTTTGAAATGTAAGTTTCAGATGATATATTTTTTTTGAGTTTTCACAGCTGTTTGATTATCAAGTCATGGTATTTTGGTGATAAAGAAAGATACTTAATATTCATCCATTTAGCTAAGATTATAGCCAAACAAAAAAACAATGGTATGATTACAATACTTTAAACAGATCATTCATTTGTTTATGTCATAAAGGCAAGATATCACATTTACATAAAGGTAAATAAATACTTTAACCACAGAAGATATAACAGTACCACAATAAAGGTTTGTAAAATTTCTATGAATTTACTTTCCTATTTGTTCCCTTATAAAATAATTATGCATTTGTTCATAATAAAGGGTGTAGTTATATCTAGTTACTCAATTTGAGAAAATTAATTACAATATGACCATGACAACTCTTGTAATATGAGATTGATGGTTAAGTTGCTTTCATACCTAGACTGTTTTAAGTGAAATGTTTTTAACACAATCTACCTACTGTAAATTATTTTTTAGAAAGTTATTATTTGATTTTATAAAGATGTATGTATATAAATAAATTCCCAGAGATCACTGGTCAAGTTTGGCAAAATATCAAAAAAATAATGAACTTCAGTTTGACCTTCCTGAGATAAATCATCCCAGTTAATATAACAGATAAAATTAACTCATTTTTTTTCCAACCATACTTATGTATGTGTTTTTTTTTTAAATGTAAGATGCCTTGAAAAAGGCAGGACTACCTTTATAGAATAGTGAATGGTGATATAACTGATACCATAGATATGTAATTGTTTTTAATCAACATTAATTATGCATAAAACAATAGTGAATAAAGAGGCTTGTAAAGCAACGTACAACAGAAAAATACGCAATCGAGACCGTGGCCTACATAAGAATTACGAAATATTAGTCTCATGGCATACACGGAAGACTATCGCGCACCTACATACGTAGCTGTTTATCTACGCGATATATATAGATACGTAGGCCCACGGAGCCACACAAAGAATGCACGCTCCCAGTACCGATAAATAGCCAAAGGTCTCGAGAAGTCTGTAATCACTTAGATGAACTTTTCCATGCACTTTGAATGCCAAAAATATGACCTAAAAGTAACATACAGAGCTATCATATCGATTTTATGAAGGGTCGTGACAATCAGCTGATGGCCCTTTGGCCACTTATTTACATGGTAGCCCTATAACGCAATAGGTCTTTGTAGTGACGATAACAAAGAAAGGATACAGTTTGATGACATCTGTGTCCATGCGACGTTTCCCAGCGCTCGGTGACGACATCTTCGTGATCTATTTCTAATAAATCACAATATCGAGCACGAACACTATCACAAAAGTCACACTCGACGCAGCGAGACCAAAATTTTCGTCCACCAGCAGCAGTCAGAAAAATAACATTGTAGAAAAACAATGGACACTTCACCATAGACTAAAATTTGGAAGGTGATGTGTAATGAAATGTTGCCATTTTATTGAATAATAACGCCAAATAACGTTATTTCTACCGGTTTTTAATGACATTCCGTGAGTGTGTCTCTACCTGATTCCATAGACAATTAATGATTCAGGAAGATTATGCGTCAAAAAAGAAAAATAAAACTTTTGTCTGTGCGTCATTCATCAACTCTTCGCGTGTGTGATTTCGTGAATTTATTTGTAATTTGGATAATTATAGATATTCTGTTAAATTGTACATCCTGCAGTCATTATTGCAGGCGTGCGTGTGAAAGCGGTGAATAATAATAGGCACAGCCATTGCGGAAACATGTGTTTTGATGTGAACATCAATGGTGCTAGCTGATGACACCTAAAAAATACATGTCAACAAATTCTAATTAATTTTAAAGTGGAAAACGTAAGCCTGTGCAGTGTATTTATAGTGTTTTAGTTGAACGTTGGTCTGGTGCAAGTTTCTGAGTTGTAGGTTGTGTGGAACCGGAGAAATAATGAACTAAAGTCATTTCCGGCCGTGATGTCCCGGTGATCTCGTGAAGACCAGTGTCGTGTTTTTCCCGACTGAACCATGGCGAACCCAGGCATCGGGGTCTCATTTGACCCCAATGACATGACCAGGTACAAACCTATAAGCTCATTTATTCCATTTCAGCGAGACCTTGAAAAACACATTTTTCCTGAATGTTTTTTCTTGACTCGGCGAAATAGGTCTTAACAACTCTGAATTCAAGACTGTAAATAATTCTTGTAAGTAGACATAACAGTAGAGTCTTGGCACATCAGAAGAGGATGATATTTCCTACCTGTTTTAAATGGATTTGCATACATAAACAATGATATTTGGGCATACAAGAGCAATTTTCCTGGTTATAAATCAAATACCTAAACGCTGCATAATTAACATTAATTTGATATCAATGTAATTATTTGATTATTAACCTACTCTTAATAATAAGTCAGGGGATTTGGATCTCATACATATAATATAATAATGATATTGCTGTGACTCGGATTCCATAAAAAGTATATCTTACTCCTCCAAAAGTAAAGTTTCAATTAGTTTATTTTAATATGGTAGTATTTTATTAAATTTGCTCCAAATTTTACAGAATCTCTTGGTGATTCAGGAACAAAAATCACAATTAAAGATCTACTGATGAAATAAGATTTCTATAGATAAACAGTAAGATATTTACGAAATACCAAACTTCTTGGAGGGCAATGAAACTAAATATTACAATATTCTAAAACTGCATTTTGAATTTTTACTTAAAAAACTCATTTTCAAGTACCTATAAAAGTGAAAAATGTTTCAACAATATCTTTATTTTTTTGTATATTTAGGGACCCTCTAACACCATTTTTTATATATAGAAATAAGTTTCTTGGTTTCACCTAGTCTAGTTTATGAGCTATAGAATTGTCCGGAAACTTCAATAGTGCTATAAAATGTGGTTTTACAACTGTCCTGGTTTCAGGGCAGGTTAGTTATGTCTAATAATAACAAGATAAAACAAACATAAACTAGTTTTCTCAACTAAAGCATGTGTTGCACAAAAATGTGTCGGGCTATTCAAATTCAATTATGTAGAAGAGTTAAAATTAAAAAAATAAATGATTATTATAACATATTAGCACTTAGTAAATTGAACTCCTACTTTCTGCTAATTGGTACAATGATAACATAAAAAAACATTACAATAAGTAAATTTTGGTAGAAAATAAACTGTTTTTTTTATTAATAATCATTTTACCTGGCCTCATATTATTTCAATTAGAAATTATAAATTTCGTTATACCAATCTTCTCTATGAATAGAATTTTTAATGAACTCAGTCTTTGCACTCCAATGATATGTGTACCTTTCCGAGTTTCTTTACGTTAGGAGTGTCTGCAAACAAACAATCAATTACCGTAAATGTCTGTTTGAACTTTCGATTTTCTCCAAAGCATGCTTACTTGATCTGCCAGACATGCAATGCACATTGTTTGGTGAAACATAACATTGATTTGGTATCAAGCTAAGTGATTTTTAGTTCAGTATTAAATCTTGAATTATTCGTATTGTTGTCTTTATTTTAGAAGTCTTTAAAGCAACAGAATACTTATTTGTTTCGATGGCTCAAATCATCAAAACATAATGAAGATTACCTAGTAGTAATTAAAGGGTTATGATACGTGATTTTATTTGTTTTTTTTTTAAGAAGGCTAGAATTTAATTTAATTTGGTTAAATTAAACCAAGTAAAGTAAAATACCTATTACAAAACAAACTAACAAACTGCCCACTGTTAATGTATAATGCGAATGCAATAATCCATTTACCTCACCATTGGTTAGTTAAAACTCTTCTTTGTTTCCTTAAATGCAGATTTTATGTAATTTGCAAAACACTTGTAAAATATTAGCATCCGCGCGGAAATGCCAAAACCTTGGTTCAATGACATAGACACAGACATTTTCCTTCATCACATAAGGAAAATGTCAATGAAATGTGCAGATTAGTTTTTCTGAATTAAATGGGATCTTTCTACATGACCTAAAAGTTTGACTGGCAGAGAATGCTTTTAGCATTAAGTCCACCTTTGTACACTAAATTTGTGCAATAAAGTCTTTAAATAAAAAAATAAAAAATACAGGGTGTAAAAAAAATTATGAGTCAAATTCAAGGGGGTTGTTGTCAATCGAGAATAGAATACAGTGTGAAGTAAGATCGTTTTACATAACATTTTTACATGGCTTTAAAACGGAAATGCCTTACATGTAAGCACAGATAATATTATAATATTACTGTGTAAGATATACCGCGTAAAATGATGTAGACGCTACGTCAAAACTTGTATTACAGTAAACTGACAAAGGTTGCAGCCTTAATTTTTAGGGTTCCGTAACTGAATAGCAAAAAACGGAACTGTCTGTCATTCCATAATAATGTCTTAATTCCATAAATATGTCTGCCCCATATAACGTTTAAACTAAGGAAGTAAACATTTTGAACCAATCATGATTTAGATACTTTCAACAAAAATTTGTTAGTTTAGTTAAGATCGAACAAGTACTTTTGAATCGGTACGATTTTGGGGGGGCAAGCTCATACCCGCTGTGAATCTATGTCTCATCATCATGTTAATACCATTTTCCGCCTTAAAGCGCTTTCACATTTAGGCGACTTTAGCGCTGCCGATAAGCCGATAATTTCATACTATAAACGGCAGCGCGTCAGCAACGCGCGGGCGGCTGCAGCGCTGCTGTGGTCTTAATGTAAAGGCATCCGCTGCTGCCACGCTGCTTACGCTCTAATGTGAAGGCGCACTTAACATATACTGACGAACCATTTTCCATTCCAGTTGGTACTTCCGCGAGCTGTCCCGCGCAGAGGCCACCAGACTGCTCCTCAACGAGACCGAGAGCGGTGTGTTTCTGGTCAGGGACTCGAAGACTATACAGGGTGACTATGTGCTATGTGTCAGGTGTGTATATACTATTCCTTAATAATTATAAAATATAAATATGCGCCAGACAACACACCAAATGCCTGGTTTCGAAGTAAGGAATTTTCTTCCTTGTGTTACGAATACCTGACAACGATTTTGACGGGGGCGTCTCCCATAAATACTTAAATAAATACAAATAAACATCCATGACTTAAAGAGTTGCCTATCGCGGGATTCGAACCTGCGACGGCTGGCATAGTAGCCAGGAGCGCTAACCATTACACCAAACGTGTCGTCAACTTTGATTAAAGTAAAATAGCGGAAGATAGGTGACGCGCCACTTGAAAGTGGACCTCTAAAATCAGGCCCCCGTCGCCTAATTTCCATTGGATTGCGTGTGCGGGTGACATTTATAAGACGTGTGACGTAAGGAATGTGTAGTGCCATTTTTGAGCTGTCAATTAGTATGACATGCCGTATCTTCCGCTATTTACTTTAATCAAAGGTCGTCAATTAAGTTTACGATTAGAGTTTTTTTAAATGAATTATTGAAATAGATACGAGTCCGTAAACGTAGAGATATTTGAGAATTGACAAGAAGGTGCTTTAAAAATATAACATATTTTCTATACCAATAAAATGCTTTGTCCTGAATGACTGACTGACTGACTGATGGATCAACGCACAGCCTTAACCGCTGATTGTAGAGACCTGAAACTGGGAGGGTGTGTTCTTTGTGTGACGAAGGGATCCGATAAGAAAGGATTTTCAGAAATTCCACCCCTAAGGGGGTCAAAAAGGGGTGCAAAGTTTGTATGGGACAACCAGATCCCTTGGTCCAATCTACTTCAAATTTTGCATACACATTCTTTTACAAAATTGACGGAAGACTTGTTTTGTATTTTATTGAAATTCATATCCTAAGGGGGTTAAAAAGGGGTGCAAAGTTATTATGGGGGTGATTTGCTTCGAATTTGATGTCAATACTCTTTAGTGCTTACGATTAAAATATTTTTTATTTCATTTTGACAGTCATTTGACATAATCTGAGACAGAATATTTGACACATGTTTGTTATTGATGTTGCTCTCGAGAAGAGATTTTATTGCTTAGAATAGTAAATAATATTTTTTTGTGTGTAAACAGCGTAGGTATCAATCGGTCTGTGTCCAGTGTAGATTGCAGATCGTATGTTCATATTATTGTCGGTGGACATTCTACGCTGCTCCTGTGGTCGAAAGGTGTCCAATCTGTAACTTTTCTGCAAACTTTTCGTGGGGGACCTATATTTAGCAGTGGACGGCTTTTGGATGTTGATGATGATGGTGGCGTAGATCTTTACATAGAATTGTCCCTTTCAATTTACGATTTGAATTCAAGAAAATAGAGTAGGTATTCGCTATAACCAATAACCATAAACAAAGCTCAAATTCAAACTCTTAAGGCAGCGAGAGAAGACTTGAAGGAATTTGCGTCTCCCAAAGCCTGTATGTGGCATGATGCTGTGTAAGCGCACGGAGTATAGCCTGGTTTTTTCATTAGCTCCCGAAAGAAATATACGATTGACGGTAGCCGTAGTAAGTATTTCCATTTCGTTGTAAAATAAAAAGATATTATCCCCGTGTAAGTTTGACCAGATTAAAAACCGGGCTGCGTGTTATGTGTTTATAAAATATAACATTTATCTTTACGCATTTTTACGTATATATTTAAAAACTGGATGTTTTTGTTTGTTTGTTTGAACGCGCTAATAACAGGAACTATTGGTCGGGTTATAGAATATGTTAGCTACATTGTTAGACAGCTAATTTATGAGGGAAGGCTATAGAAGTAGTTTAATGCGTAAAGGCTTATAAAATTTTTCGCTTCAATCTATCTATGGGAACCAAACGGAGTAAAACTATTACGCGCGTACGAAGTCGCTGGCGGGCCGCTAGTCTTTAAAATAATATGGTAGTTTTCTATTTCTATGACGTAATCAGAGACTCAGTTTAAATAATTTCACGTGAAACGATTTCATCTAAATAGGTTGACTCTAATCTAGGCTGTGAGGGTTATTTCAACAAGTTAGAGATGCATGGGATGGCAATAGCTTTATGTGGTTTTACCTTATCATGAAGAATAACTACTTCCATTTGTCAAGTATTCCTACTATAACCTACCTACTCAAACTCCCCCATGTCTCAAACAGTATTAGATAGATAGATAACTCTTTATTGCACACAAAATTAGTAAATTTACAAATTATATATTTACCCAAAATATATTTTTCCAAAAATTGTATCTTATTTTACCCAGGACAATTTTCAGATATTAAAATTACTATAAAACTTTGCCTGACCTGATATTACTAAGTCTAATATAATATCAAATTCAAACAACATGAACAAGAATTTATATAAATAACAATAAGCCATTACTATGTCTGATCAATAGACGATATTTTAGCAGTCACCCAATGAAGACATTGTCAATTCTATAGGTCGTTATAGTGATCACACAGATTCGTTCGTGACTAACGATTCATTTCTTATGGCTGTCTATAATAAAGTCTTATTTCATCCTAATACCAAGGTAAAAATAGCTGACACACTCCATACGACAAACATGGCCATTATCAGCCGCAGCACGTCCACTGCTGAACATAGACATACCCCAAGCTTTTCTTCATCCAGTGTGATCCTGGGATCTTCACAAGGTCATCTGTTCATCTTGTCGGTGGAAGTCCTACGCAGCGCCTTCGATTGAAGGGAATCTTTCGATGTTCTGCCCAGCAACTATCAGTTTTTCGCCATATGACCCTGCCTGGCAGGACGGGTATAGTTAGGGTAACATTAGCGTTGTTAAGTCGCAAGATATTACGTCAAGCTAAGAATCTCCTGGTTATGATTTTTTTTTAAACACTCACAGTGTCATAATTATATTCTATTTTTGTTTGTTTTTATTTATAAATATGACACTGTGAGTTTAAAAAATATTCATAACCATTAAATAGCATGAATTAGTAGCGTTATGAATTTTCAAGTTGAATTTGTTCTGTAAAGAATAACTGCATGGCCCACTGTTACAAAAACAGACGGGTAGATGGCGCTTACGTCCACGTGATGACTTATCCACAAGAGACCAGAAATTTCGTACAGTCGGACTGACAAGTGACAGCACGGTACCTATTGGCCCGGTTACCCAGAAAGTTGTAGGTTCAAGTCCCGCCCGTGCGCAATTTTTGGTTTCTTATTTTCATCTTAAAGAATAAAAACGCTACTTTTTAAAAGTCGGTTGGTAAAACACATACTAACCAAATTGTTATCTCCACAGAGAAGACGACCGCGTCTCCCACTACATAATAAACAACGTGGTATCAGCCGACGGCACGGTTAGGTACCGCATCGGGGATCAGCTCTTCGCCGACATGCCCTCCCTGCTGTCGTTCTACCGGCTGCACTACTTGGACACTACGCCCCTGGTGCGGCCTTTGCCGCAGGCCCGCGCCAGGGCCGCAGCGCCCCCGCCGCCGACGCCGCATCAGGTGCTCGAGCTGGTCATCGCCAAGTTCGACTTCGACGGCAGCGTGAGTATCATAGACTTCTTCTTCTTCCTTCCCTATTCCCATCATCTTGGTCGGGTCTCCTCACACTTCTACGCCAGATTGTCCTAAACTATAATAGCTGTCTCGGTGTTTAACTGCCTCGGTGGCGCAGCGGTTAGAGGGTCGCATTTTAAAGCGACGGCTGCGCCAGAGGTCCTGGGTTCGATTCCCGGGTCAGGACAAAAAATATGTACCTGAGTTTTCTGTTTAGAAATTCTCAGGTTAGCCCGGAGTTTTGGAAGTTGGCGGTGTTTTACCCCCGTGCCTCGGAAAGCACGTAAAGCCGTTGTTCCTGCGCCTGATCTCTCTCCGGTCGTGTCAGATTGCTGTCCCATCGGGCTATGAGAGTGAAAGGAATAGAGAGTGCACCTGTGTTGGCGCGCACACTTGTGCACTATAATATGTAGTTTATTTTTGTTTTTATAGTGTTTTGTCACCATACAAACACCATACAAGTGCAATTTATATCACTATAATATGTCCCGCGCAGTTGGTTGATCCTTGTGACTGGCCACCGTAGTCGAAATCGGCTAGAGGTACTATTATTAATAGCTGTCTCTGAGGGTAAACATTACACCGTAACATACCAAGATCGGGCTCGGAACGTGTCAGCCAAAAAAATATTATAAAACTATGACACTTCCCACTAGACCGTTCCGTCACCGATTAACACTGTCGCGTGCCATGCACGGAGTGTGTTAGCAGCGGCAAAATACGTTCTCGCTCGCTCTCGCTCCATATAACAGTGAGACAAAATGCTGTCAATCCGTTTAGTAGGCAAACTAGAGCGTATCAAGTTGCTTTTCGTGTCTGATACGCTCCTAGCACTACTGTCATGGTATAGTACGGTGCAGTGCAGTGGGAAATACCTTTAGACTAGGTTACCTGGATCTGTGTAAATGACCCTTGTTCCATAGTTCCCCAGAAAAACTAATACATCATGGGGTTTTGCGAACTCACAACTCTCACCCGATACTACTACTATTAATAGACAGAATTAGGTTGACGACTGGACGGTGATTCAGCAGATCACTCATAGTCTTCCTGTGTCTGGTTTGTGTATAAATATACCAGGTTTCCGAATAAAGGACGTTAAGAAATTTGGTGACTGGTTTTTTAAAATAAAAATAGAGCGTTTATTATGTGAACGTGATTCATCTAAAGCACTATATTAGTATTCTGTAGAGTTCTCTAGAAATATTTATAAGGTGCAGAACTAAATAAATACTAATTGATATTTTACTTAAACAATAAGTTATTTAGGAACAAATCTATAATTACTTAATAGCCGATTATTGCAATTAGCGAGAATTTTCCTGTTTTGAATCTGCTACAGTAAAGCGTTTTGGCTATGGTCATGTCGAATGACGTAAAACAGACCGCACCGGAGAAACATAGTTTTGTTTGTTATACAGGGTGTTTTTGCAAGGGGGTGCCAAATTTTTGCAGGTGAATGAAACCTTCAATATGAAGAACTTTTACTATGGGTTCATGGTCAAAATTTTAAATAAAATTTCAGGTGCTCAATACAAAATCGGTCAGTTACATTGACGATAATGTATGGAGAGGCAGAAAAAAAAATTTTCTCTAGTAAAAGTTTTTTCTAGTAAAAGTTGTTTATATTGATGGTCTCATTCACCTCCAAAAATTTGGCACCCCCTTGCAAAAAAACTCTGTATGTAAATATTTTATTTATTTGGAGGTGCTCGTAGCGCAGTTCTCGCTGCGCTTTTATGGTGATAACGAGAGATATCAGAAACCTATGGCGCGGTCTTGTTTGGATAGGTGACCATTACAACCATAAGTGACGACTATCTCGAGCCTCTCTGTGCTTCGGTAATCACATTAAGTCTATAGGTAGACCGCTTCATTGAGACTTCACCTGCGCACCCCTGTGCCCCAGCGAAGTCTCAAAGAAGCGGTTTACTAGCGGCTATAGTCAGAGGCATCTGACTGCAAGGTTGGTCGCATGCCTTGGAAGATGCAAGTCCACCAATCCTCACTGAACCCGCGACGCGTCGTGGAGTATGGCTCATACCACCTCATTATTAAAGCCAGGTCTTTGCCCAGCAGCAACACGGTTACAGACTAAACTATATGTATTTTTTTACTGACTTTTATTTAATAATAATGTTTATAACTATCACTATTTTTGCAGGATCCCGATGACTTGCCCTTCCGTCGCGGCGAGAGGCTGATGGTGATCAACCGGGATGAGGAACAGTGGTGGACAGCGCGCAACAGCCAGGGCCGGACCGGGTCCATACCGGTGCCCTACGTGCAGAGGGTGAGTGGAGTCCGCCCCTGTTAAACTTTTTTATAGGTTTGGCTGTAGTTAGGAAGGCATAGGGAAGCGCTTCCTATCGACCGGTGTTATGGTCGGGGACCAAGGAGCCATGTCGTGCTGAGTAGTTGGTTACCGACTAAACATTTTTGTTATTAGTAAAATAGGTATTTAACTTTTACCATAATACTTCTTGACTTGACTTGATAAAATCTGACAGCAAGGTTAGTCGCTTGCCTTGCAAACACCCCTCCGCCAATCCGCACAAAGCCCGCGTGGTGGAGTATGGCTCATACTACCTCATATTTGAGTAAGGCCTTTGCCCAGCAGTGGGATGACTACAGGCTAACTTTACTTTACTTTTACTTCTTGACTTATGGTCCTATAATCCAACTAATATTATAAATGCGAAAGTTTGTAAAGATGAATGTCACATTTTTTTAATTTATTTATTATGGTTACCAATAATTGTTCAATTATATCTTGGGCAATAAAGATAACAATTATAGTATCTGCTAAATGCACAGTAAATTTTAAGTTAACATAAACATAAGTATATTTGTTACTCCATCACACAAAAACTACTGGATGGATTTTGATGAACAATAATATAGTTCATACACTGCAATAGCAAAAGGTATTATAGTATCTGCTAAATGCACAGTTAATTTTAAGTAAACATAAGTATGGGGGTAACTGCATCATTCAAAAACTACTGGATGGATTTTGATGCACAATAATATAGTTCATACACTGGAATAACACTAGGCTAAAATTTATAATTATAATTGAGCCGCTAGTACTTACTATCAATTTAAAGCATTTTCTATGCCGTTTTCTTTTAACGATAATTCATATATTTGTTTCAATTATTTCAGATCCTGGACCCGTCCGGGGCTCCGTACCCGCCCTCAGAAGCGAAAGTGCAGCTCGGCGACCCGCCCAGCCCGCCCACCAATAAACATGCGCAGCCGCACACCAACCTCACCAATCTACAGGTATGTTTACAAAAATACCAAGCAGTGTACGGTATCTCTAAAAATACATAAACAATTAGATATACTTTATGTAATTTTAACTCGTCAAGTATGTGTGAACGAGACACAATAGAAATTACATTATTATGCGACTCCCGGCAGTCGTTTGATACCTGACTGATTAATTTAATTTACAATTTTTGGGTGATTTAATTAAATAAACTATAAATTGGCTTTCATCATCTTAACTGATTGTTAAAATATTTTCCTTCGGATATTGTGAGAGCAATCTCGCAACATTGATGATGTCACGTAGCCTACGCGTTAAAAAGCACTTGCAAAATTCAACAGGCTTGTTAATGTGTCGGTGGCCGAATGGTAGCGATAGATAGCGTAAGACACGGGGATCAATTCCTCGTCTATCACAGAGTCACAGTTGTTTTTTACAAGTGCAATTTATATATATGATTTATAATTAATAAAATAATAAACTTTTAAAAACCTCGGCACCTCCTTCTGTCTATACTTACTACAAAAACATGTCGAGTCGTGGCAAAAAAAGTTAATCTGTCAATGTCAAATGACATTTTTCTTAATCTGTCAATGTCAAATGACATTTTGCTTTCCACTTTCGATCTTTTTTAATCTGTTGAAACAACTGATTGGCTGACAGGTATTTGACAGATTTATTAGCCATCATGAAATATTGCTAGATGTATTAGTTTATGTTACATATTAACCAAAAATTGAATACTTTACATACGAAAATCATTCTAAAAATGATTAAGCTTTACATAAGCTATTTTTTAGTGTCACGTACAAGGTGTTGGCTTGGTGTGTTGTTGGCATTTTCCCCATACAAACGAAAACATCTCCGTTATACATATTGTTTTTGTACTAAGACATACATGATGTAGATTTTATTTAACCATTGCAGTACTAACAGAGGTAATTCGAAATCTTATTTATACTAATGATTGAGTAAACTAAGATAGGTAGACTAAAAATTTACTACAGATAAATGCACAAAAAAGGATTCGAACCACCGCGTCCTGAACTGTACGGGCGTATGCCGCAACCGCCCGGCCATCCAGACAGTGGGAAGGTTGTTCTATCTTATTTATCTACCTTTGATAGAATAAATAAGGTTACATTCTTATTTTTTGTCTCACTTGGGTGCGACAACACCTTTATTTGGATATTTATTTGTTCACTAGCGAAATCATAAAATGCAGCGCTTAATATTAAAGAACTAATGATTTTAATAAATTTGTACTATTGCGTAATTTTAGCGGACGCTGCCTGCTTTAGCGCGAGTAAGGCAAACCCGAGTACCCAACGCGTATGACAAGACCGCCCTGAAACTGGAGGAGGGAGAGATTGTTAAGGTAATTTCCTTAGTTATAGAGTGCATGCATGGACACATACCTGTGCACTATACTATTTTCTGCTCACATTGGTTGGTGTTGGATAGCCACTATCATCGGAATTGATGATCATACATCGCAAAAAAAATGTCTGAATAAAGTTAATATTTGTGGCTACTGTAGTCGACAAACCAACATAATGTAATTTATTTTTTCATAAGTCCATAACTCTTAAAGTACATAAGTTAGATTTTTGATTTAATTTTTCTAGTGACTGGCATGGCCTATCACCCGGTTTAGGCTTGACCTTGACTTTCTGGATACCTTGTATTATAACTTTTATTTTCCGTATTCAATCTAGTAGCACTGCCGATTACCGCAACTATTACATTTCCAATGGGTTGGCTGGAAGAGACATCTTTTAGGAATAAGCCCACGTGTTCACATAGACTTCATGTATTTTCTGTACAGCTTATAAGTGCAAAAAAGAATATGTACAATTAAAACAACTGGAATAAAGTTTTTAAATTTTTGCAGGTTATAAAAATGAACATGAACGGCCAATGGGAGGGTGAACTGAACGGGAAACGAGGTCACTTTCCGTTCACGTACGTCGAGTTTCTGGACGAAAACGTGGCCAGCTAAGTGCCTGTGATTAATATACTACAGGGACGGACTCAGGGCGGGGCCCATCGAGTGAGTGGCTGTGTATAATATCCGTGATTGAAACGTTTTGGGAAGTGATGTAGTTAACAAAAGGATTTCAAAGCTAAGATTTCTAAAATTAGGATGAGCTAAGGTGATTGAGTAAGGATGCTCTGAAATGAAGTGATCGATCACGAAAGGAACGTTGTTACGAAATCACGAATTAAGTAGTCTCTTGAAAATAGTGCTACTTAATGAGATATTTATGAAAATTGTGGAGGTGAGAGAGATATGTTGGGGGCGGAACACGGTCAGGTTCGAGATAAATTTTGTTTGCACTCTATTTCAATAATCTCATATTTTTGTGCAAAATATATAAATGTTTATTACATGATTGCCCTTATTCCGCTCCTGAATGTTGTTGATGGTTTTTACTTGGTGTTATTCATCGAATAATTCAAAAAATAAATTAATACATAATATGTATAAAGCTAAGCTAAGCATTCTAATTCGCGAAATGCCCACAATCTTAGGTTATAATTCAAAAAACGTCTCCCAAAGTTTACCAAGATCATGACAATATTCTCGTACATTCATTACATGATTGACTGACTAGTCAAAATGAACAGTATTGGGTATGGCCAGGCCATTATGCTAGAGATATGGCCTCCGACCTACCAACGGGTCGGTTTAAGGGTTAATAAGACGTTTTGGTCGAGTATAATCTCGGCTTCGCGAGTTAATTAAGCCCACCGGGCCTTGTATATTGCTTTATTATAAGCTGTTTATAAACGCACTAAAAGTACACAGGGGCGTATGAAGGGCAGGTCATGTCACTCATGACCTCAGTGACCTTGGGGTCGGTGACCCCATGAGATTATGACCTCGGCGAGAATAGCGGCGGGTCATAAAGACCTTATGCGCCTCCTAATTATGGTGTTAGTCGCCGTTTTGTGGTTTCAATATTCATTTCAATAAGTCTAGCTCCTTTTCTTTATCTACGAAGAGAGAGAGAGCTATACTACAGTGTATTTGTGATTGAAGCAACAGAATGGTTGGCCGTTACTGTCCGTAGCTATAAATTTATGATATTTCTATTTCATATACATACCTACTTAATCATTATGAAATATTTATATAAATATTGCTTGTATAAATCAAGCGTTGTATTTTTATTACATGAACTGTATATATTTCACATTTTTGTGTGAGACGCGGTATCTGATTTTGAATAATATCAGGCTTCCTTAAGTACACTTGGCTTCAAAATTATCTTTAAATTTTACCAAAAACCTAAGGCAACTATTTATAATTTCTAACCTAATTTGACTAAATCTTTTATTACGCTAATAAAAAAAAACATTTATTTTTACTGTAAGAAATATATTTAAAAATATTTTTATACCAAAGAATAAACAAATGTTATGTTAGTTTTGTAAATAAACAAAATCAGATACTGATTAGTCTTCCAAGTGGCCATTGCACCAAGAGAATTATGACATTAATGAAAAAAAAAATTTGGAATTCTATCGTTGTAAATAAGGTGCTTTATTCACTTAATTAAAATAATAATCATTGAGATTATATATTTTTTTTCTAGGACGAATCTAAGTTATACTAGATTTCTATTAAAATATACACAAGCAGCGATGTTTGATCTATTCTATTAAATCTCAATCAATTTGACACACAAGAAATGTTTTTGAACATTTTCAAGTCATATTTAGTTAGTAAATGTATAAAAAAAATATATACTGGAAAATAAGCCTAAAATGAAATTTTCAGTCAAGTTTTATATTTTACGTAAGTAATGTAATTTCTTCATCGCTAGATTGTTTCACACATAACATGTAAGATGTTATGAAATACAAAATAGCGTTGTTATTAACAAGGAATTGGTATTTGCTATATTATACATCGAATAGTCACTAACAGGATAGATATTTTTCAATTTTGTACCATAACACGTTATCATAAAACTCATTTGGAACTAAATTTTAAGATAATTTAAGAACATTTATCGCAACTTAGTACATCATTTATTTATTTACTGTAATAAGATTTTTGTAAGCTCTATGTACTTTCTCATGTGTATTTAAATAATTGTAACCGAACATGATTGTAACCGAAGCACAAATTAATATTTTTTATTTATTAATATTAGGCATACAAACTGCATTTATGTGTATTTAAAATGTTGGCAAATTAACTGTACTAAAGGCGTCTTTATTTGTTATTCGTATTTTAAACGCTATGTTAATCACCTATTTCATGATTCTTGACGGTATTTAAAAGAGTATTAGCAGGTATAAAAATGACAATACAAGTTGCAAACAAAATACTCGGTGCTTCTATAGTGAACCAATTTTATTTATGTCTATCAGGCACATCTTTTTTTACGTTTGACTGTACTTGCTACGTTATTCGTGTTTTTGTTATGGGCTGTTACTAGTCGGACATGATTCACCAAACAACACCTGCCCTGTAGGCCTAACATGATCAGTTACCATCAGATGAGATTGTTTGCGGCCATCTAGTTATTATTGGAGCTCTATTTTTGAATCACTCACGACAATATATTCGAAAATTGTTAAAAGTCAACGAAAATTGCGCTAAATTAGACGCTACTACCTTTCGCGACTAGTTTTTTATCGAAAATCAAAAAATAATCAACAAAATCACACACCGCATCGACGCGAGTGACTCAGAAATTTGATTGCTCCTTGTGTCCTCCTACCTGAATAATTTAAAGTATGAAGGGGTGCCTAGACAGTTCAAAAGGTGACTGCTTGTTAATAAAAGTGTCTTATTTTTAACAGCAAAAAGTGTTTTTCAGTTTCGCAACTTTATTCTTAATTCACATCATGATGGCCATGAATAAACATAGCATAGCATTGAAGATATTAAATTTTGCAAACACTTCTATTAATATTTTATGAATTGGTGAATAAATAAAGCTCACCAAATAATATAAAACACTATTATTATTATGTGGATATATTTTGAGATTTTGTGTCATAAAATACATTTATTGTACATTTTTTAAGTCATGTACTTTTGATAATTTGTTTTTAATGAGTTTATGTGTAACAATTAGTATTAAACATTAGAAAGAATATTGTGATTTTATTATTTTATAATAATACTAATAAATATGCGCCAGACAACACACCAATCTTTTTGGTTTCAAAGTCAGGAATTATGACGTCTCCCAAAAATACTTAAATACATATAGTCAGGCAGGAGCGATAACCACTACACAAAACGCGTCGTCGCTTTTTCCATTGGTAAGAGATTTTCACAAAAAAACTTATTGTTGTAAATGTTGTAATGAAGTTTTTTTTTTCAAATAAAATGTTTTTTATGAACAAACCCTTTCATGTATCAAACGCAAATACACAGTTTGTGCACGCTGTACATAACTGGTTATAGTCAAAATTAACGAAATTAAATGTTTAGGAAACCTGTAACATTGAAGGATGTATACGAGAAACTTGCTTTTTAATCAATGGTGAAGTAAACTTTTTTATTATT
Organism: Pyrausta aurata; assembly: GCA_963584085.1. NCBI lineage: Eukaryota > Metazoa > Arthropoda > Insecta > Lepidoptera > Crambidae > Pyrausta > Pyrausta aurata. Next base: position 1,038,810 of record OY757278.1, read on the forward strand.
TAATGAAATTAAACTTTAAAAATTATATTCAAATAAAGTATGTCATAATAGGACCTAATGTACAAAATAGGATCTACTGCTGATAATATTTTTTTTCTCTACCATCTGGGTAATAATTAGTTAGTAAGTTTTACTATAGGAAAATTTACATTTCTATTAAAATTAAATGAAATAACATTTGTGTAACAGAAAGCAGTGTGATGATTATGAGACAAATAGTTCTAAATAAATAAAATTAATAACAAGTTATTTCCAAAATTAACTTTTATTTTGTAACAAAAACTTAGTGCTTTGATATCAATATAAAATCATATCATAAGGCACAGGCTGAATAAAAAATCACTTTGTCTTAACCTTATGTTATTAGTATTGTAAACATCATTTCACATGTGATGTAAAAAATAAGTTTTACCATTCCGTTGGTGTCGCCCCCTCCCAGCTTGTAATCTCTTTGTTGTACCACACATACTGGCCCTTTACCGAGTCATCAGCATCCAATGCTAAGAACAACGGAGCGGCAGCACCTTCGTCTACTGTTAGAGGCCCTTTGTGAGAGGTCATGTCTGTGTCTACATATCCAGGATGGACTGCATTCACTTTTATATCTAGAAAGAGAATGATCATTGTGATAAAGGTACTAATTTAATTTAATTTAATCATTTATTTCAGGCAACTTAGGCCCATACAATAAATACCTTAAAGACTAACATACATACTATACAACATTAAAAATATTAAAATAAATGACACTATTTTGCCGGCGTAGTGTTGCGCAACTTGGTGTCCGGTAACCGTCCGCGAAATCGGCGATACAAAACACCCTTCGACCAAAACTCTGCTTTCGTGAAGGTCGACAGCTGTTCGGTCGGAACCCTTACCACAAACGAATTGAAATTCGTAGGTAAGTATTTAATAAGCGTTTTATTGTAAGGTAAAACGCTCATATTAAACACTGTACGCTATTCGAAGCCTATAAATAAATGAGAGACGTGTTTGTTATCGCCTGGCGGTGGAGGACGCCAATGTGACTCCATGCAATGGGGAGAACACATTGGAAATGCTATTTCATGTGAAGATAGGCAATTATATAAAAATAATTAAGAGGGGTTTGAATTGTTATTAAAATGACTAACATTTAAAAAAAAAAGTTTAATTAAAAAATAAAATAAAATGATAACTCATAATATTTACTAAACCTTGGTTTATTTTATAATAATAATTAACAGAGTACAAATCAAATTAACATCATACAAAAACACAAATCAGATATGCGAATAATAAATTATCATCAAGTTAATGATCATATAGGATTAAATAAAGAACTAATATTGTTTGCATTGTTAATAATATTTGTACGAACAATTTCACGGCGGTAAAATTGCCGAAATGTTTCCGCAGATCGCCAATTACCTTGCGATAAGATTTGGTCTAAGGAAAAGTTTTCAACCCAGTTCTTAGAAGCTACTGCTGCTCGCACACTGCCGGGAGTAGCTTGTACTCCGGCTTCGTTAAGCAATGCCTTGACCCAACTACCGATAACGGTCCGGGATGCTGGTTTCAGATCTCCTCTCACGGTTAAAAATAGTACATTACTTGTCTGGTCACATCCTTGTCTTCTAGCTTGTGATAAATGCAGCAATCGTTTAAGCCAAAATACAGGATTCAACTGATGGCAATCATGGTTTGTTAGAATTTTCCAACCTGATTGACGATAATCACAGGAATCGGTTTTGGATCCAAATCGTGGCCAAAAAACTATATGATCTTCAGATATAATCATGTGTTCGGAACTTATATCGAGGAGCGTCAAGTCATGAACTCGTCTCCCAGAACAAAGTAATAACAGCAAAGCGGTATGTTGCGACACTTTAAACAAGTTATCTTGATCTGTATGTCTACTAGTTAGGTAGGCTAATACGTGCGACACGTCCCATATAGGTGGTTTAGCTGCCGAAGGTTTTTTCAAAGAAATTGCCTTTAATGCTTGTTTGACCAAAATATTGCAGGTTAATGAGGATAAATTTGTGTTGCTCAGTGTAGCAACTACCGATTTGTGTAGCAGAATGGTCTTATATGAAAGATGATCTTTTTGGCATAAATCAATTAGGTATCGTGCTAAATCTGCGCCACTGGGTTTAAAAATATTTATATTATTTTGTTCTGCCCAACGAGACCAACGATTCCACGCGGATTTATACGTTTTTAGAGTTGAATCTCGCCATCCAGATCTCAGTAAGGATTTTTGTTCCGCAGTCCAATTAATCAAGCTACTGTCCCACCCCCACATTTCCAAACTTCCAGGGTTATTGCTTCTACGTTCGGCGGAGGCGCATTGGTAGTTGCATCGATCAGAACCTCGTGCAGATTTGGGATTACATAAGGGACTTCTAATGCTCGTTTCTTTAGATCCGGGCGCCAAAAGACTCTCTCCCAATGAGGGACCACTAACAGGAATACACCTCTGGCCTGGTTCATGTGCTGCAATATTCGAGGTACGAGGCACGGCGGTGGGAACACCCATGCTACTTTGTAGTTCCAATTCCGGCTGAGTGCATCGTGGAATACTGCCTGTTGGTCCAGTTGATCGATCGATACATAGTTCGGAACAACGTGGGCTATCCGTGACGCGAATAAATCTATCGTAGGTGTCCCCCATTTCGAGAACACTACTTCCGTTGCTTTGGGCAGGAGATGCCACTGAGGTAGACGACGTAATCGGGAAAGGTGATCTGCTTCTACGTTGTACATTCCAGGTATGTGATAAATTCGCAAGTGAGCGTGGTAATGATTTAGTAGCTCGTATATTTGCAAAGTCATATCTAGAAGTGGCTTCGACCGTGTACCTCCTTCGTTTCGTAGGTAAGCTACTACAGTGCGATTGTCGCTTTGGATAAGTAGAGAGGCATTTGACAGCTGAAGTTGATGGCCCTGTTGTAGTACCTTCAGGATTGTTAGCAGCTCCTTTTGGTTGCTGTGTAGAGGTTTCCCGGATGTGGTCCAGTTGCCTGTTAACTCTACATTGTTCAATTTCGCGCCCCATGCTAAGTTGGAGGCGTCGGTGGTCAAAAAATGGGTCGGAGCAGGAATTCTCAACATTGATGCTGTATGACAGTTTTCTAGCCACCACATCAACTCTCGTTCGGTCTCTTCGGTGATGGAAATCATAGCTTTCGGATTCTTTCTCCGAACTGAATTCAGCAGAAGTTGTAGGTGCCGATAGTGGAGGCGACCTCTTGCTACGACGAAACTGGCGAAATTTAGCATGCCAACTAGACTCTCCAGTTTTTTTAAGTTTGTTTTCTTTGTTAATAGTATCGACTTCAACATATCGACAATTTTCTGAATTTTCTTGTCTGGCAGTGCTTTTCGGTTTCTTAAGGGATCCCACAGGACTCCTAAGTATTCGATTTGGCGTTGTGGTGTGAGAATAGACTTCTCTAGGTTTACCTGCCAACCTAGGTTCTGTAATATCTCTACAACTGCGATTGCTTGGTGTTTGAGAACCTGGTGATCTTGGTGGGCCAACAAGAAATCGTCCAAATAAACGAGCACCCGTATGCCCTTTTCGCGAAGGACCTGTGCAATCCAGTTCGTCACGCTCGCGAACACTCTTGGAGCAGAACTTAGTCCAAACGGTAGGCACGTCATTTGAAGCAGCTCGCCTTCGTAGACCAGCCTTAGAAAGCATCGGTGCCGGTTGGCTACCGGAATGTGAAAATAAGCTTGGCTCAAATCGATTTTTATCAACCAGTCTTGGCTTTGCAAGAACACTGGTACACTGTGAACGTTTATGAGCCGAAAGGTTTCTGTATACACATACTGATTGAGAGCCTTTAAGTTGAAGATTGGTCGTGGCGAGCCGTCGCTTTTTGGCACAAGAAATAGGGTCGATAAGAAACTCGGGCTTTGTGTGGCAGTCTCCAAGACTTCTTGATTTTTCAACTCTTGTATCACTCTTGACATTTCTGGTGAGTACTGAATTTGGAATGCAGCCTTTTGACCGGGAATTATCAAAGGTGGCTTTTTCATGAAAGGGATTTGATACCCGTGAATTATTTTCTGAATATACATTGGAGCATTCATTTGCTTCCATATTTGGCCATAAAACTGGAGCTGGCCGGCTCGAAACCTTCTGTAGTCAGAACTTTCGCTTTTTATCCCGAGGCTTGTCTCTCCAAGATGGCGAAGCTGCGCGTTTGGAAGCGCGTTTATCTTCAACCCTTTCGACACGTCCGGACCGGCCGCGAAAAGTCTGCGCGACCCTTGACTTGCCGCCTTGGTAGTTATGCCCATGCGCAGGACGATAGTCATTATGTTCGTCTTGCGCAGACGAAAATCGATGATAATTACCACCTTGCGCAGGTGGGCGATTTTTGGTATAGCCTTGCGCAGGCTTATAGTTGTTAGAAAATCCCTGCGCGGGATATTGATGTGAACCACTTGTGCCTGCTTGCGCAGCAGGTTTACTGGTCTTTGATTTTATCCAGAATATTTTCCTTACACCACCATGTTTTTCCAAAACTGCTGTAAATGCCTGGTCCTCAAATAGATGAGAACACGATGGAGGAACTTTTCTGAGGGCAGATTTGACCAATGGGTCTTTTACATATTTAAGAATTGCTTCACGCCTTTGTTGGACCATGTCAGCTCTATGCCCACAAACCAACTGCATTGAATCAGTAGACACTTTGTGGAAATCGCCTTGTAAGAAAATTGCCTCCATCTTGTTCTTGATATCTGAATATGTTATCATCTCCGATTCTTGCGACCATTTGAGAAAATCTCTGATACCATTTTCTAAAGTCTCTTTTTGTTTTAATAATGCGTAAGTGAGGGTAGCGTAACTTTTTTCGGTATAAGACAAGTTTTTAGCAATCTCAAAGGACTTAATTTCATCGTTAACCTCCAAATCAATGAAGCCAGGTGAGTGACTATAACTTTTCTGTACATCCGAGTACCGAACATCGCTCCAAGAAGCATCTTCGAAGCGTTGCAGACATTTTAGGGCGGAAATATACTCTGAGGACGCTTTTGGAACAGCCGGCTCCTTTAAACTAGTATCTAAGCAAATACTAAAACTGGGTAAATCAGAATTATGAACTTCACTATCGTTACACACTGTATGATTTGAAGGTGGGCTGAATAAATCACCACTAACATTAGCCTCAATATAGTCATCTTGTAAAGAAAGGTTATCTGTATTTACATAATTTGGAGTAGATTGAGACTGCTGATGAAAGACATGATCGCTTAATTTACTCACTTGTTTAGATAGTTGCTTCAACAGTTTAGACGAACCTTTGCTCTTTTTATGTTTCCTTTTACGATTTCTCTTCTTTGGTGACGAATCGGAATCACTGCTTGAGGAAGAGCTACTACTGTCGCTGGAACTGGAGCTGATGTTTTTATCCTTTTCTGCATCGACACTTTTGTTCACACTATTCATTTTGTAATCACTGAATGAATATCTATAAAATATTTAAAAGTAATTAGTTATGGAACACTGTAACTATTATATTAGGCACTGGTCTTGAATGCGTATAAAATAACGACTTACCAAATGTTAATTGACCGATATGTAACTTACCAATTGTTTGTTAATCGGCAGGATTGTTTTAACTAAATAATAATTTCTACCCACATAAAATTATTCTTCTGACAACACGCAATGGCGGACGGCGTTAATAAAGTACTGATTTTGCACACGCACAGCACGGTGGTGCAAAAATATGACCGTCTCGGTCGGGGAAACAGACGCCAATGAAGCAAGAGCCTCGCGTTAGCAACTCGTGGCCTGCCAGTGGCGGTGGGGGGAAAAAAGGGGGAAAATCACTGAAATTCGCCGGAAACACGCAAAAATGTAGGGGAAACGGAAATGCTACTCTCATTTATTTATAGGCTTCGAATAGCGTACAGTGTTTAATATATATATTGAGGAAGGCTTAAGGACATTATCATTTATACATCACACTGCAATGAGAGGGGAGGGAGCGAACTCGAAACCCGCAGACGCAGTAGGGGGGGGGGCACTAGTAATTATTAAAAAAAAACATTTCCTGTAGGTGCATACCTCTGTCGTTAAGCATCCTTTGCTGAATCATGGTCAAAGCAGTCAAACCGACTTTCGACACGGCATATGAAGAGTTACCCCACTCTGGAACCTGAGTGCCTTGCTTAGCTGCCTCAATGTACTGCTGCATCATCTTTGAGAGTTCTGGAATGGTTAGGTTGGGGTCTTTGAATCGGTTTCTCAGCGCGGCACTGGGTATTCTTTTTAGATGTCCTGCTGAACTGGAGATATTAACAACGCGTCCGCCATTTTTGATGAGAGGAAAGAGTTTCTCGCAAGTATTCAGTACTGCGAAGTAATTAACTGCTAGGGTTTGTTCCGCTTGGACGCCGGCAGGTTCAGTTGCGTTAGCTTTAAAGGCAATTGCGGCGTTATTGACCAAAATGTCTGTGCCTCCGTGTTTCTCTTTGATGAAGTCACGGAAGGTTTCGATGCTCTTGTTGTCCGTGATGTCTAGCTGGTGGTAGCTCGGGTGTAGTCCTTCTTTCTCCAAGTCAGCCACGGCTTTTTTGCCGCGTTCAACATCGCGAGAAGTCAGGTAAACAACTCCATCGAATCTCTTGCAGAGACCGCGGACGATCGCGAAACCTATGCCCTTGTTGGAACCGGTCACAATCGCAACTTTTCCTGCCATTTTTAAGGTATTTACGATAATACTTTTGTTGAATTTTTGTAAATAAAATCAAGCAAAACAGTGTTACAACGACAAGCAGACAGATCGGAAAATTTGACAGTTCTTGTTGTCAAATAAATGTCAAAAACGTTCCAATTTCTTTAGAATTAATTAAATTTAATTTAATTTTTTTAATTCTAAATTGCAACATTAAAGAGAGAGCCCGGACCCAGGCTTCCCTTCCGATCCGCTTCGGCGGCCTGGGCATCCGCAAAATTTCAAGCGTTTCTTTGCCTGCGTTTTTGTCATCGGTCCACAGTACGCACAACCTCTTCGGGAGAATCATTAGCCCGTCACTGGGTTCCGTAGAGGTGGCTTACCTGGCCGAGGCCAAAATCGCTTGGTCAATGGCATGCCCGAGCGCGCAACCGGTTGCCCCCCAGTCTCAGAGACAGTGGGATGAGCCGCTCTGTCTCCAGGTCCAGCGAGATCTCCTGACAACTGCTGAGAATGAGACAGACCGCGCTCGCCTCCTCGCTGTCTCTGAGAAAGAGTCAGGCTACTGGTTGCAGGCAATACCCTCACCAAACCTGGGCACCCTGTTAAACAACTCATTCTTATCTATTTTAGTTGGTCTTCGTCTGGGCGTTAAAACAAACAGGGCTCACCGTTGCCAATGCGGCGAGGCTGTCGACGAATTCGGCCACCACGGACTCTCTTGCTCCAAGAGCGCTGGCCGCTTGTCGCGCCACGCCACGTTGAACGACGTCATCCGTCGGGCTCTTGTAACCGCCAACATACCCGCGATCTTAGAGCCAAGAGGTTTAATCCGGAGCGATGGGAAGAGACCCGATGGATTGACGCTCGTTCCTTGGAAATTGGGGAGGTCGCTGGTCTGGGACGCTACCTGCGTAGACACGCTGGCACCGTCCCACGTCCATGCGACCTCATCCAATGCGGGTGCGGCGGCGGCTGCCGCGGAAAACCTCAAGCGGCGCTTATATGTAGCCCTCGGTGAGGGTTACATATTTGCACCGTTTGGGGTTGAGACATTGGGTCCGTGGGGGCCGGAGGCACGCCGATTATTTAAAGAATTATCGGCGCGCCTAATCGAGGCCTCGGGTGACCAGAGGGCTGGCAGCTACCTCGGCCAACGAATCAGTCTGGCCATACAAAGAGGCAATGCTGCCAGCCTCTTGGGCACCCTGCCGCCAAGCGGCGGAAATTTAGAAGACGTTTTTTATTTATAGTAGATATAAGTTCTTTTTTTCTTCTTTTATTTATTCTTAGGTTAAGAGTTATTTTAGGTCTGCCTTCGGCTTGACCCTCGGAGATTACACCTTACCTTTCATCAACGTATAAACGACCTAAATGCTCCATAGCACCTGCCCACGCGCGGCCATAGACTATGACAGGATATGGCGGCGCGGGGGCAGCGGGGGGAAGTACGTCTCTTGAGCCGCGAGGCGCTGGCGATATTCAGTGCGCTTTTCTTTGATCGCGTGTGAACACCTAGTGCTCCATAAATTTCGATAATTTTTATAATGTCTAACAGTGTTACTGTTCGAGAGCCGAACTTTAAGTTGGCTCGATATTATTGTAAATTGGCGTCAGAGATAGGAATAGGTAGGGCTTATTTACCTAAACTTCGAATCAGAACAGAGAGGAATCGGAGTCTTTTTATGATAGTATTTTTTTTCCGAGACGACTGTCCCAAGATTCATATCAAGACTCATATAGGACATCATCTAAGTACATCAAAAATAAATTTTATTTGGAATAAGTAATTAGTTTATGTATACCAAATTTTGTGAATGGACATAATACAGGGTGTGAAAAAAGTACTATCCAAATTCAAAGAGGTGATTAAGAGTCGTCTAGAATACAGGAAAAATATACAAAAAAATCTTGATTTTTTGCTAGATACAGTTTTAATTTGCATTTAATTGTTATACAGATCAGTTAACGGCCCACCCATCCAAACGGGCGTCCTTTAAAATAATGATCATGCTATTTTCACTAATAACAATTGATTAAAATTAAATCAAGCATTACAAAATCATACTCAAAAACATCTAAGATTGCGCGCACCTCATTCATTCATAAAAAAGCTACAAAAACAGATGGTTAGCGCCGTTGCGAGCCACCCTGCACCGAACAAAAGAACTTTTGTCTCTTTTGAACTTAGGTAGCCGCACTATCTGTTACTTTCGCACATTGATGACGTTTTTTTTTTAAAATAACGAGTGTTTATCCATAAAAATATCGGTTAGTAAGTCAAGTGCTTTATTTGTTTATGGTTGTCTCGGGATGCGTGCGCGTAAGCAATGATCGTAGACGCAGGTTCTTAGATATATCAATATCTAAGAACCGGAGTGACATGACGAAGCTGACATGAGTGTGCGTGAAACAGTGCGTTGGTATTCTGAAAATAGTGTAGATTACGGAGGCGGTGTGTAGCAGAGTACCTGTGTTCAGAGCAATACAAAATTGGCATGACTTCAGATAATTTCATGCGCCTAGTGTAAGTTATTACCAGACAGATTATTTGCTATCGTGAATTATTGTAAGTAGTTGATTCCAATTTTTTTTATTACGTACATGCGTACATGCTCAATTTTGCACTGGTCCAATCACATTTTTGTGTTTTTTGACGGTCTTGGGCCCGTGGTCAATACCACGGCTTGGCATGAATTTATAGAACACGATTTGCTGCCTTAAGATTTCTCCTGTCTGTCTACATCAAATAATACGTGAGTCGAATTTCATTTGTCTATACTAATATTATAAAGAGGAAAGATAGATGTAGTATTTTTAGTTTATTTTTAATTTCTCTTGTATAATAAAGCTTCCTCTCTCTCTGCATTAACTTATTTTGCAGCGCCCGAGAGGGTTCATAATGATCGCACATTGCTAAAATTTATTGTAACAACATTTGTACATTATGAAGCAATAAAGTATTGAGTATTGAGTAGCCATAATACTTCTTGAGGTATTGTTACACTTTATCCAGTCGTAAACTTAAAGTTAACAAAGACCGATCACTTATTCAAAATATTATTATTATTTATGTACCTAATTAATGATGTCCCAACAGATGTCCTAGAAAAAAAATGTAGTAAGGGAGTCTCCGATTCTTGTCTTTGTTCTTCGAAGTTTAGGCTAATAAGCCCTACCTATTCCTATCTCTGATTGGCGTACACCCTCAGGTAAGTACCCAATTAATTTTGAGATCCTTTAATTGTGTCGTTAATTAATTACCTATCTTAATTATCACATTTGCAGTTAGGATGATTTTCATAAATCATCTCGTAGTTCGGAGCTCAATCCGAGTGTTTTGTTTTTATTGTATTTACCTTGTGTGATAGGTTATAATTGAAACTAAGGACGCGACCGTAGGACGCCATGTTTTCACGGCTAGCGTACCTTCCATTATGGCAACGGGCTTTAGTTATGACCTGCCGTAAACCTGATTTCGGTCATCAGATTCCACTCCACGGCCGATGGAAACCCAATCGTTCTAACTGGTCTTGTTTAGCCCTGGCTGGCACAAAACAGTCAGGACAAATCGGAGCCACCAGTAAAACGGCCCAAATTCTGGAGCCTTCGGACGGCCTCTAACCTAGAGCCTTCGAACAGACTCCAACTAGGAGCCGAAGTACGGCCTTCAACTAGAAGCCGTCGTCGGACGGCCCACAACTCGGAGCCGTCGGGCGAACATATCTGAGCCGCTCAGACGACTTTAAAGCTTGGTGCCTTCGGGCGGCCTCTGTCTCAGAGCCTCCGAACGGACCCCCAACTCGGGACCATGGGACGGTCTCGAACTTGGAGCTGGTCGGCCAGCCTCCAGACGTCGGACGGCCTCTAACTCAGAGCCGTCTGATGAACATATGTCGAATACTGGTGCCATCGGACGGCCTCTAAGTCAGAGCCTCTGAACGGACCCCCAAGTCGGAACCATGGGACGGCCTCCAACTTGGAGCTATCGGTCAGTCTCCAACTAGGAGCCGTTGCCAGACGGCCTCCAACTCGGAGCCATCGGATGACTGACTATATTCGAGGCGTGAGGGACGACTTCGAATATTGTTTTCTTCGGACGGCCTCTAATAGGAGCCTTATAATAACGAAACCGACCCCCAACTCAAAACTACTTTGAATTTTGGCTACTACGGATGGCCTCGAACTCAGGGCTGTGAGATGGCCTCCAGCTCCGAGCCGTCGGTCGGACATATTAGAGCCGTTAGACACCCCAACTCCAACTGTCGGGTAGGGGCCTTAAGGCAGTCGAAACCTGCGGCTAGAAAACCTTAAGCCAGACCTCCAGACGGCACTACAGGATAGTGAGACGGATACTATGGGACCGTCAAACGACCCCAACTTGTGAGGTGGGACGATTTTGGGCCTTCGGACAGACCAAAATCTATAGACAGACTAAATCGACTGTTGGCTAGCCCTGAGCCTGGTGGCCGCCGGACGGACACTATTGGGCCGTCGGTCGGATACAACTGGGCCGTCGGATGTCTCAACTTGGGCTCATAGTTAAATAAATCTTGGGATCGTCGAACGGAACACACTGTCAGATTATCGTTATAATCTAGTCCCAAGTCCTGTTAGTCATCTCAACTTGTTCTTCTACAGGGATGGCGATGGGAGAAAATTTCATAGGTACTGCTAGGCCAGCTAGCGAAAGCCACAGCAAAGAGAGCTGACAACGATAACGCTACATTGGAGGAATTAGAAAGTGATCAATCTCCCTAAGGAGGATCTTGAATTAGACGCAGTTAGCTTAAACAGACTTCAATTTGCGCTTCCAATGCTGGACTTAGTCCTAATCATGCAACCGGAGGCGGTATACTTATCAGAAAAAGCTTACCAGAATCTAAAGCTGAAACTGCTTGATTGGCCCTTTACAAGGGCCTTGATAATCCATCCAGTGACGACCGGAACGAGAATACGAGGCACCGCAATTCAATACGAATTATTTAACAAAGCTATAGAGTATATTATTATGAAAGACCCAATTATTTCAAGAGAATCAATCAACACGGCTTTAAGAGAGAAGGAGAATGTCAGAGGAAGAAAGAGAAAGACCTCATCTATTTTAAGAGATCGGGCAAAGCTGAGAAGGCTTGAAGCCACGCAAAATTCTGTGGCAGAGCTCTCTCATCGTTCATCAAACATAGAGTTGCTCCTACAACAGATCTTACGTAATCAAAAGGCGTCTAGACTTCAACGCCAGTATCCTCTAGACGGGAAAAACAACAGATTACCAATCCGAAAGAAGAATGTTTCAAATAGAAACCAAAATAAAAGCTAGCCTTCACTTCGAAACCAAATGGGTGACAATTCTTACTATCTGAATTTTCAAGCAGGTCAGTCATGAAATTACGCAAAATGGCAAGAAAAAGGGGCACCTTAGTACATAATGGATACAATAAAAGGCTACCGAATTCCATTCGTGGCAGTTCCACAGCTTATAAAGCTTTCGGGCTCAATATCCGCGAAGCTGCAAACCAAAATCTCTCCAGACATGGACAGAGCAATAGAAAAGATGCTGCATGATGGATCTGTTCATAAATGCACCTTTCTGTCAGGCTTCATATCCTCAGTCTTCCTAATCCGGAAAGAAAATGGAACGAAAAGACCGGAAGGTGTTGAACCTTTAAAGGCTGAACGAGTCTTTGAAACCAAAAACCATTTCGTCTGATAACCCAAGGACACATTCCTAATTTTGTTCAGGAAAATTACAACCTGATGTAAGTCAAATTAAAAAACGCTTACTTTCATGTCCCTGTCCAGGAAAACCACAGACGCTTTCTAGCGTTTTGCAACAAAAATCATATTTGTAACATGACATGCCTTTCATTCGGAATTGCAACACTAAGAAAATACTAAGGGGGGGCCTTAGTATTTTCTCGAATCACAAACTGGATAGCGGAGTTACTAAGAGCAGAAGGGATCAGAGTAGTCGTCTTCCTAGACGATTTCCTACTAGCCAACCAAGACCCAGTCCTCCTAAAACAACAGGCGAAACGAACGATCTGTCTCCTTTGGAACTTAGGCTTCGTCGTAAACATTGAAAAGACTTCAGCTTCTCCGACTCAAAGGCTAGAATACTTGGGTATATTTTGGGATGCCAAGAGGATTCTGAAACATCTGTCCTCCGAGAAGTTAAACAGAATCCATCACCAAATCAAAAAATCCCTACATAAGGATGTCTGGATGGAATTGGATTAAGGCGAAATCATTAATAGGAAGACTGAATTTTGCTTCATTTGTGGTCCATCTCGGTCGCCTCCATTATCAAAGAATCCGAATTGCCAGCAATGGCATACCTCAGTTTTCAAAGAAAAACTACAAGATACCTCAAAGAGCGTTAGACGATCTTCTCTGGTGGTTAGACAACATTGATCTGGATACAAAGATTTGGCTGACGGGAAACAGGTCATTTCTAATAACCGACGCGTCCGATTGGGGTTGAGGAGCAGTTCTCAACGACAGACAGTTTTCGCAGCAATGGAACGTGGACCAATTTAATTGGCACTCCAATCGAAAGGAGCTTTGTGCTGTATTGTGTTCTATCAAGACCAACGCAGCGTCTCTAAAATCACCTAATCCAGCTGCAGACCGACAGGCTGCATTGGACGGTCGCAGCTTACATAAGAAAAGAAGGAGGGACAAAGTCTCAACCGCTCCCTGAAATGACCAGAGAACTACTACAGCTCTGTCATGCACTACCATCACCTTGGAACCACACTGCCGGGGCGCCTCAATGCGATTGCCGACCATCTATCTAGGGATCAAGCACCTCCAGATTGGTGTCTCTCACAAAATGTGAAAGACATGCTGTTCAAAAAGTAAGAAATTCCTGAAATCGACCTTTTCTCATCCAGGCCATCGGCAGCGGTAGTGCCCTATGGCAGCAACGACTTAACGGACCCAGAAGCACTTTATATCCACGCCTTTGGTCGTCCTTGGAACTACCATCTAGCTAGGGTTTTTCCCCCATCAACAACTGATACCGAGACTACTAAGCCACCTGAACTGTGCAACAGGAAACTTCATTCTCATTGTCCCTCGGTGGGACAAAGTTTTCTAGAGACCCAATCTCAAGTCGAGAGCGAAGACAGCACCATTCGAAATACGGAATCTTCATCACCACCTAATGGATTTAGCAACAGGTCTACCGCCTCCTTAAGTAGACAAATTAATTCTGGAGGCCTGGAAGGTCCGGAGCGGAAGACCTGGTTGAGAAACCTGGTCCCATTAGTACAGCCTGCTCAGATAGCTTCAACTCTGAAGTCTCAACAATAACCAGTGGGACCAATAAACAAAGGCTATTAAGAAAGTCTAGCGCGAGTTTTATGCTTCTTATGGTCCTGCCCCAAGGGCACACATACATAAATTGGCGGTATGCGATGTTGGGGCGTTGGCGAACCTTCTCTTTCAAAGACGACATATTGTCCTAACTTTTACGTTTCGTGGCCTTGCTTGTAATACTTTCCTTGAGTAGAAATATGATAAGGAGCCCAGAGGACTCCTTTTTCTAGTGGCTGGTTTCGATTCCAAGACATGATTGGACAACTTTAGTCAGGCTGGTTGCATGATAAAAAGAGGAATGTTCTTCGAATGCATCTTCAGCATTAAGGCCAGTGCTTGCAGGCTAGACTCGAGCATCGTTTAAAATAGATTATTGAATGTACGGCCTCACTCTATAAGCTAAGCATAAGCTTGAGCCTTCAGCAGTCTAGCCGGAACTTCAGGAGATGTTCTGTTATTTATTTGATCATGTCGATAAACTTACTCGTGAATACCTGACAGTAAGTGTTAACATTTTATTTATGTTTTACTGACATTACTGAATAGTTGTTACCTCCTTAATTTTAACTTTAAAGGATCTCTTAACTTATGTGTAACTGGGTACTTGAATATTTTTTTTTTTCTTATAAACCTCTTCAGTTCCACTTTCTATCACAGTGCGCTTCTTGAGCCGGCAGAAACCAAACACTTCTCCGAGGGTCAAGCCGAAGGCAGACCTATAATAGAACCGTTTTTCCCCCGAAGGGTAAAAAACGGATATTTTGGGTCTAGCCAAGGCTTGACCCGAGTCAGGCCTTGCCGCCTCTGGTTCCCCTCGGTCAGGCACTGAATATCGCCAGCGCCTCGCGGCTCAAGAGACGTACTTCCCCCCGCTGCCCCCGCGCCGCCATATCCTGTCATAGTCTATGGCCGCGCGTGGGCAGGTGCTATGGAGCATTTAGGTCGTTTATACGTTGATGAAAGGTAAGGTGTAATCTCCGAGGGTCAAGCCTTGGCTAGACCCAAAATATCCGTTTTTTACCCTTCGGGGGAAAAACGGTTCTATTTCTAAGTAAATTTGTTTTTTCTGTTATTTGTTAAATAAAATTTCTTTAGAGCCGTAACTCCGTAAGACCGTCGGTATAGCTTTTTAAAAAAGTGGAAATGAACTAACCCTTTGAAGCTTTGAAGATTACTGACCAAGATTCAAGCAAGTGATTCAGTCATAGAATGGTTCCTTCGATTATTAAAGACAATCCTTATAGAAATGATATTTTTCAGTGGTTACTTGTTTAATTTCAATACTTTGTGAGTTTCTTTAAGTGTACAACAACGTTGTTGTAAGTGATAGTTGGTTGTGTAATCTGGAAGAAAAGTGTGACAGTGTCTTCGAGAAGTGTTTGTTTACATGATAAGACACTTAAGGATGAATGAGCCATTCTCAAAAAGTTTGCTCATGGCAAAAATGACGTGTCCGCTCAGTTTGAGTGTGTACAAAAAATTCACTACACAGTATTTTGTTAAAAATATTTGCGGCAATAGAAGGAAACTTAATAATTTCTTGTCAGAAAAATAAAACATACTAAATATACAACTGAATACTGAAATATAGCTAAATTCAGGCATTGAGTCTCACTAATTTTGACTGTCCCAAGCACTTTCTAACATGTTTGAACAAGAAATTATTAATGTTCCTAATTTTCATGAAACTTATAATGGTATTTCTCTATTTTATTGAACTATAATCTTTAATCTTTTATCATTAAATAATACACTTTTATTATGAAATACGCTTAATTTTATAATTTTAATTTGTCCACTAAAATGGTGATTGCGGAATTCCAAGAGCGTCACGGGCATTTTTCAAGCCTTAGAATTAAATTATTTCTATAGTAAATTTTTAAAAGGAATACGGCAACACTTGCATGTTTATTTACAACCGCCACTTTGGACTGTGGGCGTTCAGTTGACGCAAGAAAGTGTGTGCCGAGTGGTCGCGTCACGGCGAATATTTAAGAGGCTTCCGCTAGCGTTTCGGATTTAACAAGGTTAGAGCTGTTCATTGATTTCTCAATATATGAAATTAGAATCCATTGCTAACATAAATCAAGAATATGTGCTCATTATTTACAAAGAATTCCTAATAAAGTAGCAATATTTTTTAACAGATATGAAAGTGTAAAAGCGTCACATCCTAAGCGTCATGTTTTCACGAAAGTGACGCCAAGGAATACTTAAGTGACTCTTTGGAACACTTAAGCTGGGTTTACATGTTATCAGACATTAAATTTGATTTTAACACAATGTGTTAAAAAAAGCAGAAAAATTATAGTTAAGGAAACCGTAACAAAAATAAATTTACCTGACTGCGCCAGGAGGGTTATGTTTTTCGTGAGTATCCGAAATCTCAAAAAAACATTTTACTTCTCCATACAAACTGGTCTCAGCTGATCGGCGATTTAGTATGGGGAAGCCATTTTTTTACGATTTCGATGTTGGTCCCATAGAAGAAGTTGTTGCATTTGAGTAGTAGAATGACCCCCTTAAAGGATTATGCACTTTTTTGTATCATTTTGTATATTAGAAGTAGGGCCGCTTGTAGGTATATTTAAATGTTCAAATGTAAACCTAGCTTAATATTTCTTAGCGTCACTTTAGGGTTCAATAGCGTCACTGTCCCATTTTTGAAAAAAATAAAATATTAAATAATTAACAGAAAATAAACAACAAATATATAATTTTTTTGTCACATTTTAAACGTAATAATGCGCTTCTATTTCATAATTATTTTATTTAAAAAAATGTAATTGTTTGGGTATATTCGAAAAAATAAATATGTGAAATAAACAGTAAGTGACGCTTTGGAAATGTTTTGCCGAAATTATTTAGTTTTTGTTCATTGATTGTTTATTGTTTTTGTTTAATTAGAAGCCTGACATTGTTGACTTGAAACTAAGTAATTTTTTTTGATTATTTTACTATTGGTTGTTTTATTAAATCATAAGTAAAGTTCGTGACGCTCAGGAACAAAAAAGTGTACTTGTCTTACTTAAAATCTTGTTAATGATTAATTGATGCCCTGTAGTACATTAAAGTTTTATTTTTCATAAAATATAAGATATATTCTTTTTTTTAAAGTTAATTAAACGACAATACCACATAATGAAATTTAGTGGAACTCCTTAGCGTGACGAGCAAACTTTCTGGGAATGACTCGAATAGACTTTAGTATAGAATGACAAACGCGGATTTTCAACGAAACCACAGAATATATATTAGTACGAAACCAAAAAGTTACTTTACATGTGTGCGTTCAATAGTGATGTGTATCTTATGGTGGTCCAAGTTTTATCGACGAGGTTACGATGAATCATGTAAATTGAAACAAAAATAATTAAATTAATGCACTTTTAATAACATAATACTTTTTATTTGGGAAGTCCTAAATTTACTGTACAATTTGGCATAGCAGTCGATTTCACTCACAAATTTTATAAAATTTGGAATTAAATTTTTTATCAATGATTCTTATTTACTGGTGGAAAGTATGGTTTTCGGGATAGTATCCTCGGCGCACTTAACAGTTGCTGAAAGCACAAGTCATTTCATCTGAAATTGTTATACAAAACTTAAATTATAATTATATCCATTCATAATTTTTCAAAAATTCCAGCGACGTAAACTTGACGTTTCCACTAAATCCATTAGTTCTTAGAAAACGGTCTCGCTGTCAAATCCTATAGAAATTCAATAAGTAGCCATAATCTAAGTAAGTAGCACGCTCTTTTTAAAGCGAAGATTTTTTTCTCTCTCTATGGATTCGGTTGACTTGTGAATGTTGTGATATTTCAGTCTTATCAAGAACAAATCACTATGTTGGTAGTTTATAGTGATTCATTATGGTTGGAAGATGGCATAGAACGAAATAATTCATGAATTTAAATTAGGATTATTAATATTTTTGCTTTTGCCCAGCAGTGGGACAATAATAGCTATCTAAAAAAAAAAAAAATTACATAATTTACTTTGTCTAAAACGCACATTTGTTCATGTGACTGCAAACGCCTCCCGGGTGTGCATATGTAGTACATACTTATTTAACTATGTGAAACACTACTATTTATTTTCTGCAAATAAATGAATATTGAACGCCTATCAGAGGAGGTGACATCCATTTCGTAATGGCGCGCTTTTTTTGCTGACATTGACAACTCTTCATAGTATTTTGCTGTCAAAAAGAATTCAAACGTCCGCCCGTGAGTGACGTCATTTAGTACGCCATGAGACAGTTCGAGCGTTTCGAAACCCATTTTTTTAAAATCAAATTAAATCCTGTAACTTTCGTTTTTTTAAAAATCAATTTATTTACTAAGTTAAGGTATCTAGTTTTGAAATGTAGTCAACTATTCTATTGGCGAAAATAAAATAATTTCTAGGGTCATTATTATTTTATTAAAAATATTTTTAGTAGAGGCACTTACTTATACTATAAAATTATCTTAGACTGATATGATCAGTCCGGAAGACCCCGCATATTAAAATCGCACTGGCTCATACACAGCAAAACATAGATATTGCGATTTAGCATCGCAGATTTATTTAGGGTGGGGCAGAATGACACAACTAAGCTAACCAGGAGCTATATCTAACACGATGACAGCATTTTTTAATCTTTGCTCTTTCTAGGTCATGAGGCCTTACTCTCGACACAAAATCCGATCCAATGGTTATAGCCATCCCTGTCACTCATACCAGGCCGTGTATGCGTGTGACAGGGATGGGTATATTCATTGGATCGGGTTTTGTGTCCAGAGTAAGGGGGCTGGTATGCTACAAAATTGCATACCATGTCCGTGCTAGGAAAGGGGCTGGCATTTATTTTTATTTTTATTGAAAACTGATACTGTTCCCATTAGACCGTTCCGTCATCGACCAACACAGTCGCGTGTCAGCACCGGCAAAATTCGCTCTCGCTCCATATAACGGAGAAAGAACGCTGTCACTCAGTTCAGTGGGGTTTAGTAGAGCGCATCGTGATACTTTTCGTGTCTGATACGCTCCTAGCACGGTCGATATGATACGGTGTAGTAGGCTCGGAACTTAAACCTAACTTCCATTGGTTAAATATAGTTGTTACATAATTTTACAAAAAACTGTTAGTTTTTTTTAAAAATCAATATTGCAATTGCAATACACTGGACGGTATACAAATATATTTTTGTATCAATGAAAACATTTTAACAGCAATTATTTTTTTTATGAGTTTAAAGATCTAAATTAAACTTACATACTTTAGCAACATTTATATAATTTTTATACAAGAATATTAAGTAATTATTTTATTAAGTATTATTTAGAATGCTCTTAAATTAGTCATTCTTTAATGATAGCTGCTTTCTGAATTAGATTTAACTTATATAATACTAACATTTAAACTTAATTAAGATAACATTATACTGGAAGGAATTTTGCCATAATTAAGGCACATTAGATGTAAATAATTTTAGGTTGCACAAATAGAATTAACAAAATATTTTTCTCTATTTGCTCTACCTTAAATACACTTTTCTGTATAATTAAATCATAAAATACATTTAACTCTATTCTTGAAGCACCAAGTTATTCGAAAGGTGGAAGACATCTGTAAAAAAAAATTATTTAATTATATTAAATGTATGTAGAAAAATAAACATTGCGTAGATACGACTATAGAGGTCACCGCCGCCTCACCACCTTAAGAGCCATAATCGCTTGCACCTCATGTTGTCTCAATCTATTATTTAACGTGACGTGTTTGTGTCGCGTCGCGTGTGCAAACAAATTATTGTTTGAAAGTGGTAAAGCGACAGTGAGCTCGACTGTACTGGGATGGAAACAAAGTTACCGTCAGTAAATAATAATATGATAACATCATACTACAGTTGCTCTTCCAAAGATTCGACAGTCCATATATATACTATTCTTATATGGTTCTTATGTGGACTAATACCCAAATACAATTTGTTGGTCGTCTTTTTTTAAAAAATCTAATTTTATTTGTATGCTTTAATTTTATTCAATAATTTAAAATGTACATATAACTTAACTTTGTCGAAATAAACAAAAGAATGAATGAATGAATGAAACTCACATCAGCGTTCAGCATTCAGCAGATAGGGCACCGCGTCATCAATGCTGACGTCACCAAGGAAGCCCACAAAGAACACATCCTCCAAGAATGGTCCGGTGAAAGCTCTAAGCACTGGCAACTGCAGCAGCAGTGTGGCTAAACGTTCCTCTTCAGGCTGACACGCGGCTTTGAGGGAACGGAGAACCTTGGCCTGGTATTCTTGAAGCTTGCGGGTCAAGAAGTCTGGTACGCCGTCTGGGGAAAAGAGCGGCTATTGATTATAAACATATAAAAAAATATTTCGGACCAAACGTGACTATTACAGGTGAGTGACAACAAATACTTAAAGACTATGTTAGAAAGCTGAAACAGTAAAAAAAAATTAAGGCAAGATAGGTTCACTGATGGTAAACACAGCGTTATGATAATTAATGAAATTGTAGGCCATTTGATAAGTGGTCAGATTACAAGTACTGCCTATATTAGTTGCTTTAAGCCTCTGTCCAAGAATCGATGATACAAACTCGGATCGGTTTTGTAGGGTACATGCAACGGTCGATAAATTCTGTCTCGTCGATAAAATAGTTGTAAACATTGTTGTTGTTTGATAAAATTTAAATTTTTCATAAATTTGCTATCTTCTGGCCACTGGTGTCTTCTACCAGATCACCACATTACCCTATGCCCTATGGTGACTACTGGCTAGGTTTATATGTATACCATTTTTCTGGCCCTTAACCAGCACAATGAGTGCTGTACTCGCTGAAAGCAGTTTTGACGTAAGGGCGTATTTATTTACTGGCTCCTGATCTCCCTGCAGCCCACAGCTGCTCCATGCTGGCTCAGAACTGCTGGAGACGGGCCAGGGTGCCACTGGTCTCCTTCAGCAAGCAACTCACCCGGCGAGAAGAGGCACAGCACCCTCAGGTGCGCGTGCTCGCGCTCGCTGACTCGCAGCTGCTCCATGCTGGCCAGGAACTGCTGGAGGCGGGTTAAGGTGCTGCTGATCTCCTTCAGCTAGCTACTCACCCGGCGAGAAGAGGCACAGCGCTCTGAGGTGCGCGTGCTCGCGCTCGCTGACCCGCAGCTGCTCCATGCTGGCCAGGAACTGCTGGAGACGGGCCAGGGTGCCGCTGGTCTCCTTCAGCTAGCTACTCACCCGGCGAGAAGAGGCACAGCGCCCTGAGGTGCGCGTGCTCGCGCTCGCTGACCCGCAGTTGCTCCATGCTGGCCAGGAACTGCTGGAGGCGGGTTAAGGTGCTGCTGATCTCCTTCAGCTAGCTACTCACCCGGCGAGAAGAGGCACAGCGCCCTGAGGTGCGCGTGCTCGCGCTCGCTGACCCGCAGCTGCTCCATGCTGGCCAGGAACTGCTGGAGACGGGCCAGGGTGCCGCTGGTCTCCTTCAGCTAGCTACTCACCCGGCGAGAAGAGGCACAGCGCCCTGAGGTGCGCGTGCTCGCGCTCGCTGACCCGCAGTTGCTCCATGCTGGCCAGGAACTGCTGGAGGCGGGTTAAGGTGCTGCTGATCTCGGCGATGCGCTCGTCAGAGTAGTCGGCTGCGGTGATCTGGAATGTACGCGGATGTTAGGACTTTGTAGTTAAAAAGCAATAATAAAATGACACTCGTTATAGACATGTTAAAATTCAAGAAGACCAAATGGGTGATGGAAAACGACAATATCTGATATCAGATCACTTAGGGCACCGGTCGGGTACTTTGTTCCGGATCTACACTTCCCTGTATAATCTTTGATCAAATTTTCCTCGGCACGATTTCAAGATAAAGCTAATTGTTCGTGGAGCTATCCATCATGGTTGTGCTAAACGCACATTTTGCTATTTTATTTGTGTAGGCATTACACAAGTGCGCTAAGTTACATCACTCTCATTAATTCGTCTCGACAGATATAGAGATCGGGCGCAGGACCAACGGCTTAACATGCGCACCGAGGCCCGGGCGTGTCATCACTACCGACTTCCTCACTCCGAGCTGTTTCAGAGTCTTTTCAAGACAGTAAAACCCGGAATCTCGACACGACCGGTAACCTCTTCGGTAGTGACCATCGAACTTGAACTTGTGGAGACAAGACATTATAATCAGTTTAATGTATAGCGCTCCGATATTACTTTTCCCCTTTACTTACCTCTGGCTGAGTATTATCCTGGCGCGCTTCAGGATCAGCCGCGCGGTCTCTCAGCACCGCTTGAAGGTGTGCAGCCAAAAGCGGCAGCAGCGCGTTCAGCGATAAAGCGGAAGACAGCTTCGCTAGACCGAGCACGAATAGCTCGGGCCAGCACTTCTTGAAAAGGGTCACTTGGATCTCGAAACTGAAAGAGGAGTTGAGGATTAGTATTTTGATGTAGTGATGAATCTGAGATGGTAAATTTTTGATACAATTCGAAATTCTTAAAGGTTTTGAAAAGTATGAATTCTAAAGGTTCCAAAAGTAGAGGTCGTATTTGAAGCGAAATCAGAAAAGTTAATCCAGCTAGGGTCTAGATGGATGGATGATGATGATGATGAAATGATGACAGTTTGCATTCTCGGGTGTGTTACTCGTCCGCAGTAAGACATTATTGCTAGCATACATTCCTTGTGGATA